>JBCAMP010000178.1:30000-109265 GCA_039654775.1 Spinibarbus caldwelli | reverse complement strand
TGTTTAATGACAGACTGACTGAGATTCAATGCAGAGAACAAACATGCAGTGAAATATCACCCACATTTTGTTCCATGTCTGGAAAGTTTTAATGATTATATTTATAGTTCATTGATCTTGTCGGCTGTTTTATTTTCACAGGTTTTGAAGTTGTTCACAGACGTCTCTATTTCTATTAATAACTCCACATCAACGCTTCAAAGAGTTGAATACGCTTCTGATCAGTGTTATATATAGCTGTGAGTGTTTTCAGATCACAGAGTGATTGGAGCCGAAGCTCAGTTTGGATCCACTCGATTAATTTTTCTGCCTTTCTCATGATCTGCTAATGGAGGAATAGTTGAGTTGAGATGAAGAGCAGCTACTTGTGTGTGTTTGTGTACCAAGCGCTGCATGCTTTCATCAGCGTCTGCCTTAATATTTCTAAATGACAGAGTAATACTGTAAATATGACTTCTCTGCCTCCCTCGGTTATGATTGAGAGATTCAGTCTCGGATCACACATTTGACATTCTCCCATCTTCAGGACTCAAAAGTAGTGTAATTATCTGCAAAAATGATATAATGTAAATGTATAATGATATGCATTTACACGTGAAGCTCGTCTCTGCCGTTCTGACATGATTTTGAGCATTTTCAGGCCGTGATTAAACCATGATCTGTATTGTGTGTTCGTGTCAAGAATATTTATTTAAACAGGAATAAATTTGTCTGGTTGTCTCACAAATCACAAATTTTTGTCCTCCTGTTTTCAGTTTGTGTTACAAAGAAGCATGTTAGTCTTATTTTAACAGCAAATCATTTAGTTTTTGACAAAATATAAATAATATAAATACTTTTTTTTTTTTTTTAGTAAATTTTTATTTTGCATAATTCAATTTCTTTAAATGACCATCTGGTATCAATTAAATGGCTTAAAGTTAAAGTATGTGTGTGTGTATGTGTGTGTGTGTAAATATAAAAATGTTTAGATATGTGTAGTTTTTGTTTCATTTTGCTTTTTTTATTTTTATTTTTTACAAGTATTCAAATTCAATTATTTAAATAAAATTTTTTGTATATTTTTAATTTAAATAAAAATTTAATTTTGTATTTTTTTATATTTGTATTTATTTATTTTAATTTTATTTGCATTTGTATTTCTTTTTATTAGCATTTATTTTTTATTTATTTTAGTTCTTAATTGTATTTTATTTTATTATTGTTTTATTTTCATTTGTATTTGTTTAATATAAATAACAAATAGGAATATATATCTTTTTTGGTAAATGTTTTTATTTATGTTTTTTAACGTAATTTATGATTTAATTTTCTTTTCATATTTTTGTCGTTCAGTTCTTGTCCTCCTTAGTAAGAAGCACATTAGTCTTATTTTAACAGCAAATTATATATAATTTATTTTTGTTGAAGGTGACAACATCATCCTCATTACAAATCAACAAATGAGAATCACATGATCAGTGAAATACCATAGTGTTCATCATAAATATATTTAAAGACATCGGTGTCATTTTTAAGTGTGCTTCAACCTTAGTGGACCAATTATACTGTTTTCAACAGCTAAAGAAAAATACTCAAAGTAACATTAACACATGCCTTACACATTATTTCATAATCCTGACTGTAACTACTGTATCAGAATCACAATGTAAATGTGATCATGTTGTGATTGTGTGAATATAAACAGACTTACAGCATGAGCCTGTGTTCAGAATGTGTACTAACATAATCACATTATTTCAGCAGTGTACTGTGCGTAGTATGCATGAAACTCCAGGATCTGCACTAATGCATTTGTTCTGTTGTCCAGTATGCAGTGGAATGCAAATTTAAAATAAAATAATAAAATGAAAATAATTTAAATAAAGTAAAATAATATAAATAATGAAATACAAATATTTAAAAATAAAATAAATAAAATAATACAAATAAAAAATAAAATACAAATAAAATAAATAAAAATGCAATTAAGAACTTGAATAAAATAAATGAAAATATAAATACAAATGCAAAACTAATAAAATAAATAAAAAATGCAATTAAGAACTAAAATACAAATAAAAATATCTTTCCTGTAGCTCAAATAGTAGAGCATGGCGCTAGCAACGCCAAGATCGTGGGTTCGATTCCCAGGGAAAGCAAGAGCTCATCAAATGTAAAAACTGTAACTTGAATGCTATGTAAGTCGCTTTGGATAAAAGCGTCTGCTAAATGCATAAATGTAAATGTAAAAATACAGATGCACATATAATAAAATAAATTAAAAATTAAATTAAGAACTAAAATAAATGCAAATGAAAATATAATAAAATAAATTAAAAATGCAATTAAGAACTAAAATAAATGCAAATACAAATATAATAAAATAAAAAAATTCTATTAAGAATTAAAATAAATGCAAATAAAAATACAGATGCAAATATAATAAAATAAATTAAAAATGCAATTAAGAACTTAAATGCAAATAAAATAATTAAAAATAATAGAAATAAAATACATTTAAATACAAATTAAATAAAATATATAAAATACATGAAAATTAAAATATAAATAAACATAAAAATCCCGCAATGCACTCCATTATTTATATATATATATATATATATATATATTTATTTCACTCCCTATTTGATTAGATTGTCAAGATTTTATACAAAATTAGATTGAAAAATGCTAAATAACCATTTGTGAGGTGATAAACTGAATGCCACTTGCTGAATTAAACTTGCAGTCTAGTGACATCAGTATAGTGCACTACTGTATTTTGTTGCAGCTCTTTCACATAGTATTGTTAAAGTAGTATGCAGTTTATTAGTACAGCATTCTGAACACAGCCTCCTTCAGAACCTTGAGTCAGTTGCCATGGTGACTCACACTTATAGTAATGTGTGTGTGTGTGTGTGTGTGTGTGTGTGTGTGTGGGCATTTAAAGTGCAGTGCGTTTCTCATTTCTAAACGGATCTTCAGCGGTTCAGTCCAGCTGATGCCAATGATGACCGCGGCTCGTCTCCTCCCAGATGAACCAGAAAGCTGCTGCTGCGGCTGCTCCAGTCAAAGCTGTCCGTCGACAGACTGAATAATAATAATAATAAATGCATTTTATTTATCATGTGCTTTTCTTAACCCAAAGCGCTACAACAACAAGCAAAATAGTATACAACAATAAAACACAAAAAAGAAACAATATAAACATACTCAATTACAGTAAGTAGTTTTAAACAGAAGAGTCTTTAAAGATTTCTTAAAACATCTCTAATTCCTGCTGCTAGAGCATTCCACAATCGTGGAGCTGAGACAGAGAAAGCTCTACGACCAATAGAGTTTAGTTTATATGCAGGCTGCTGAAGAATACACAATCCAGCAGAGCGCAAAGGGCGAGCGGGAGTATAAGGGACAACTAAACTCGATATTTGTGACCCTGGACCACAAAACCAGTCTGAAGTAGTACAGGTATACTTGTAGCAATAGCCAACAATACATTGTATGGGTCAAATTTATCCATTTTTCTTTTATGCCAAAAGTCATTAGGATATTAAGATCATGTTCCATGAAGATATTTTGTCAATTTCCTACCATAAATATATCAGAACTTAATTTTTTAGTAGTAATATGCATTGCTAAGAATTTCATTTGGACAACTTTAAAGGTGATTTTCTCAATATTTTGATTTTTTTGCACCCTCAGATTCCAGATTTTCAAATAGTTGTATATATTATATATTGTATATATTGTAAATATATTATATATTGTATATATTGTAAATATTGTCCTATCCTAACAAACCATACATCAATGGAAAGATTATTTGTTCAGCTTTCAGAAGATGTATAAATCTCAGTTTCAAAAAATTGACCCTTATGACTGGTTTTGTGGTCCAGGGTCACAAATAGGCAGGGGCAGTCCTGTGAATAGCTTTATAAGTTAAAATCAGAATTTTAAAATCAATACGCACTTGAATAGGAAGTCAGTGCAAGTTGTGGAGTACCAGAGTAATATGTTGACGAGCAGTTTTACACGTTAGTACCTGGGCAGCTGAATTCTGAATATATTGTAATTTCTTAATAGACTTATCAGGTAGACCAACGTAAAGTGCATTGCAGTAATCAAGCCTCAATGTGACAAAGGCATGAACAAGCCTTTCTGCATCAGGCAATGATAGAGAAGGACAGAGTCTTGCAATATTTCTTAGGTGGAAAAATGCAGTTTTTTAAACCATTTTGATATGGGCATCAAACAATAGTTGAGGGTCAAAAATAATGCCAAGATTGCGTAATCACATTAGAACTAGTTAATTTATGTAAAGCCGCTGGCATACCGACACATAAAAGTTCTGTTTTTGACTCATTGAGCTTGAGAAAATTAATGTGCATCCAGGCTTTTATCTCACCCAACCAAGCAGTAAGATTAGGATTAGTGCTGAGATAGATCTGAGTATCATCGGCATAAAAATGAAACCCTAACCCAAACTTATGAATGATCTGACCCAAAGGCAACATATGAATGCTAAACAAGATAGGCCCCAGCACAGACCCCTGGGGGACACCCTGCTGTACTAATGTTGGTTCAGATTGACATTTCCCCAAACAAACAAATTGAAAGTGATTTGTAAGATAAGATTTAAACCATTCAAGTGCAATACCAGAGATGCCTAACCATGTACGCAATCTTTCAAGAAGGACAGCATGAGATATTGTGTCAAAAGCAGTAATATCTAACAGGAGTAAAATACTACAAGCCCCCATGTCAGCAGAAATGAGAAGATCGTTTATAACCCGGATTAGAGCAGTCTCAGTGCTATGACCTGATCTGAATCCAGATTGAAAAGGTTCTAAGATATTATTTATGGACAGGTATTGCTGTAACTGGCCAGCAACAACTTGTTCAAGAACCTTATCTAAAAATGGAAGATGGGCAATAGGCCTGTAATTTGACAAACCCTCAACATCAGAACCAGTCTTTTTAAGAACAGCTAGCTTGAGGACTGAAGAAACCTTTCCAGTAGATAGAGAGTTATTAATGATTGCAGTAATAGAGGGGCACAAAAATGTTGCACACTGTTTCAAAACCTCAGTGGCCATGGGATCAAGAGGGCATGTTGATGAATTCATAGACATGACTAATTTCAAAATTTTTGCAAAATTTGAAAAATTAGATGATAAATTTGTAGGATGGAAGTCATTGGTGAGCAGTGAAAAACCAGCAAGCATGGAATTATAGATATCTTGAACATTCTCTGTAAAATAAAACTCAACAGAGGGACTAATGATTTGATTATGAGGCTTCAAAAACCTGTTAATTGTTTTAAACATCTTTCTTGGATTATCAACACCTTTATTAATCATGTGAACACACAAAAATCACACCAAATCAGCTCATATCAATTTAACCTGTCCGTCGAGTGCTCCTCAATCTTCTCAAGGTGCTTTTAAATATGTTTTTATATTTATTTACATATTTACTGAAATATTGAAATGATTTTGATGTTTTAAGGGTAATAAAATAATATGAAAAATCTGATGTCAGTTAAATGGCATGCAGGTAAACTGATTAAATATTTCATTTTTTTTTTTATTTTGATTGTTTATTTGATCATTTTACAATTATTTACTTATTTGAACTGACATTTTTATTATTTAATTTTAGTTAGTGTTTTATTTAATTTTTGATTTTAAAATTATTTATTTCAACTGAATGCAACCACAAATGTTTTTTATTTCTTACTAAAATCAAAATTAAAGAAAATTTTCCAATTTTTTTTGTACTGACATTTTTATGATTTAACTTTTTTATTTTAAAATTATTTTATTTTAAAGTGTTTGCTATCACTGTCATAACAAAAACAAAATTTAAGAAAATATTCTTAATATGTATTTCAAAATATTGTGAAACAGATCTGTATTCATTTTTATGATTTTGGTGTAACAAATTTTGTTATGTGCTTTTGACATTTTTATTCATTTTTATATATATATTTCTATATGTTTAATTTTTTCTGTTTTAGTAGTAATTTTAGTACTTCAGTTAGTTGGCAAGGAAGTATTTCTAATTTAGGTTTTTTAAGTTCAAGTTCATCTTATATTTATGTTTTATTTTATTTCAACTTCATTTCAACTACTGAAAATAATTTTTAATAGTTGTAGTTTTAGTTAAAACTTTTTTGTCAGCCTAACCACTTACTATTATTATTATTATAATTATATAATTATTATTATATGAATCCCCCTGAGAAGTTAAGAAAGAGAAGTTAATATTTCAGTAATTTAACAGCACAATTGCATGTTCATGGTTCTCTGATGTTGATTAATGGCAACATGAAATGCAAATTATAAAATAAGTCTTTTATTTAAATTTAAAATTTAAAATTAGATATTTTAATTTTAGATTTTATTATCTATTATATGAATATGTTTAGTTTTTTTATTTTATTATTAATATATTTTTGCTTTTTATTATTCATTTTAATTTAGTTTTTTTATTTTTTATTTTAATTACCTTTTAGTGTTGTACTTTGTTTTTTAAATGATTTTAATGTCACATTTTTATTATTTAATTAATTTTTGTAAGCGATTTGTTGTTTTTATTTTTTTTGTAATGAAATGATAACTAAATAATAATAATAATAATTATTATTATTATTATTATTATTATTATTATTATTATATTTAGTTAATTTTGATTTCAGTTTTAGTTTTAGTAATTTAATTTCAGTTAGTTTGCAAGGCAATATTTCTAATTTAAGGTTTTTTAAGTTCAAGTTTTTTTTATATTTTATGATATTTCAGCTTTATTTCCGTTATGATTTCTAATGTTTGTAGTTTTTACCTGGTGGAGGTGGTCACGGGATGGGAAGCCCAGGCTAAATCATCATCGCTGTCGTAGCGTCTGGGATTGTCGAAGAAATACGGCCGGTTTGAGAAGACATGGCTGGGAATAGCAGAACCGCTCTAGAAAACAGAAAACACACTTACAGTCAGACCAGGATCTTCTTCACACACTACCAGTCAGAAGTTTTTGAACAGTAAGATTTTTAATGTTTTTTAAAGAAGACTCTTCTGCTCATCAAGCCTGCATTTATGTGATCCAAAGGACAGCAAAAACAGTGCAATTTTGAAATATTTTTACTATTTAAAATAACTGTTTTCTATTTGAATATATATTAAAATATAATTTATTTCTGTGATCAAAGCTGAATTTTCAGCATCATTACTCCAGTCTTCAGTGTCACATGATCCTTCAGAAATCATTCTAATATGCTGATTTGCTGCTCAAGAAACATTTATTATTATTATTATTATTATTATTATTATCATTATTATTATTATCAATATTTAAAACAGTTGAGTACATTTCAGGATTCTTTCATGAATAGAAAGATCAGCATTTATCTGAAATAAAAAGCTTTTGTAACATTATACACTACACCATTCAAAAGCTTGGGGTCAGTGTATATATATATATATATATATATATATATATATATATATATATATATGGGGAGGGAATAAATTATAGAAATTAATACTTTTATTTAGCAAGGATGCTTTAAATTGCTCAAAAGTGATGATAAAAACATTTATAATGTTACAAAAGATTTCTATTTCAGATGTGCAAATGCTGTTCTTCTGAAATTTCTATTCATCAAAGAAACCTGAAAAAAAAAAAATCTACTCAGCTGTTTTCAACATCATAATAAAAAATGTTTTTTGAGCAGCAAATCATAATATTAGAATGATTTCTGAAGGATCATGTGACACTGAAGACTGGAGTAATGATGCTGAAAATTCAGCTTTGATCACAGAAATAAATTACAGTTTAAAATATATTCAAATAGAAAACAGTTATTTTAAATAGTAAAAATGTTTTGAAATATTACTGTATTTTTTGCTGGATCAAATAAATGCAGGCTTGGTGGGCAGAAGAAATCTTAAAAATCTTACTGTTCAAAAACTATTGACTGCTAGTGTGCAGTAAACACTCATCAGATCCGGCTCAGATCTGGTCTGGCTCACCCGGTCTTGGGCCGGTTTTCGCACCCGGAAAAAGAAAACCACCAGCGACGTTGGCAGCAGCTCCCAAACGAACAGAATGACGCCAAACACGATGTAACCCGCATCTCCCAGACTGGAGCGCAGATCCGCCTGCAGAAAAACAGCTTTATTTTTGATTCAGAGCGAGTGACTCAGAGCAGATGATGAAGATGAGAGACGCCCACCTGATCCGAAACATTATACCAGTCGTAATCGAAGGAGTTGATGCTCTCGATGTTAGTCAGAGCCAGAACCACCAGATTATAACAGGCTCGAGACGCATATAAGAGAATCACCATCAGCCCGATCAGAGTCACCTGACACACTGATGTACCCTGAAATATAGAGAAATACAACAATACACATCCACAAGCTTACTATATCTGACCCTGGAGCACAAAACCAGTCTGAAGCAGCACAGGAATATTTGTAGCAATAGCCAACAATACATTGAATGGGTCAAAATTATCAATTTTTCTTTTATGCCAAAAATCATTAGGATATTAAGTAAAGATCATGTTCCATGAAGATATTTTGTAAATTCCCTACCGTAAATATATCAAAACTTCATTTTTGATTAGTAATATGCATTGCTAAGAACTTCATTTGGACGACTTTAAAGGCGATTTTCTCAGTATTTTGATTTTTTTTTTCACCCTCAGATTCCAGATTTTTAAATAGTTGTATCTCAGCCAAATATTGTCCTATCCTAACAAACCATACATCAATGGAAAGATTATTTATTCAGCATTCAGATGATGTGTAAATCTCAATTTCGAAAATTGACCCTTATGATTGGTTTTGTGGTCCAGGGTCACTTACATATTTTATATAACATTTTCTTGAAGTCCCCCTGAGATTTTAAGTTATTTCATTAATTTAACAGCACATTTGCATGTTCACGGTTCTCTAATGGCAATTAATGGCCACCTGAAATGGAAGTAAACAAGTAAAATAATAAATAAACTATTGTTTTAATTTAAAATTGTACAATTTAATAAATTTTTTTATTGTTATTAAAATGATTGTTTTTATTAAATTTAATTATGATAAAATTATCACTGTAATATTATTATTAAATATAATTATATGTTTTAATTTTACTTTTTAAAATTAATTTATTAAAAAAAATTCATTTATTTTTTAAATTAATCTTAATTAAATTAATTAATAATTAATTAAATTAATTTCTAGTGCTTTATTTTGATTTGTTCTATTAAAATTGTCATAAAATAAATACAATTATATTATTATTAAATGCAAATATTTATTTTAGCTTACATTTTTATGATTTAATTCTTTATTATTTTTTTCATCAACCCAGTTTTTAAACCCTAATTTTGCGTAAGAGCAGACAGGATTTGAGTTTAATATGTCTGAAGTGTGTTTGTGACCTTGGACTCCAGGTAGATGCTGGCGAGGGACATCTTGGCGATCTTGTAGAGGCAGACGGCCAGAGAGACGGCGCAGAGCACGAAGAGAGAGTCATTGATGGCCACGCGCACCAGAACCACAGTCTTAACCTGCGTATCGCTCATCTTCACCAGCAGAGCGCAGCTCAGATTGACCAGCAGAAACAGCAGACTCACGCCCAAGAACAGCAGATACAGAGGAAACCTGCGGACGCAGCACAAAATCAGCAACACGACCGAAAACATTTATCAGAGAGAAGAGGAAATATCACTCACTTATACTTCAGGAGCTGAGGAGAGTACTTCGACTTGGCCTTGAAGAAAACCTGACAAAAGAAACATGATTCATCCACATTATTATTAGAATATATATATATATATATATATATATATATATATATATATATATATATATATATATATATATATATATACAGGATTTTTTGAACGTCCCCCTGAGATGTTACATCAATATTTAAATCATTTCTGTTTAAATATTTCATATTTAAAACATTTGTGTGTTCTCTGATGATGAGTAATGGCCACATGACATGCAAATAAACATAAAATATTTCATATTGAAGTTCCTTTTTATTTATTTATTTATTTTACATTTTTATAGTAATTATTTGTTATAATTTTAATGGTTTTATTAACGTTTAGTAAGTGTTTCATTTTAATGTTTTTTTTTATTTTACATTTTTACGATTCTGTTAGTTTTTAGCAAGTTTTAGTATTTTTATTTTAATTGTAAATTTATATTTTTATAATTTTATTATTTTTAGTATGTGTTTTATTTAAATTTTAAATGTATTGTAATTTTATGATTTTATGATATTATTCATTTATAGTAACTGTTTTATTTAAATTTTAAAATGATTTATTTTAATTTGATATTTTTTATGATTTTATTCATTTTTAGTGAATGTTTTATTTAAATTTTAATTTTATTTTTAAATTAATGTAATTTTTAAGGGTTTTATTTGTTTTTATTTTAAAATTATTTATTAATTTTTTTATGATTTATGCTTAAGGTTTTAATACATTTTCATTTTAAAATTAGTTTTGCATTTTTATGATTTAATTTTTTTGTTTTTTATGCTTTTGTAATAATATTAATTTTACATTTTTAAAATAATTTTTATTCATTTATTCATTTACATTTTATTAAGAAGGTAAAACATAATTTTAATAACTCCTATTAAAGGAGGTGACGAGAACTTGAAAACCTGTCAAAAGAAACATGATTCATCATCATTATTTTTTATTGATTTGCCAAGCAGCACTAATTAAAGACAGTAAAGCTTGGCTTTATGAGCGCAGACGTCTCTCCTGTTTAATTAATGAACAGAGACTCTGCTGAGGGACTGGATTCAGTGACAGACGGCCGGATTCACTGAGGCTGATATTAGACGTGTCCGTCATCACTCCACTATATTCCACTGTACTCCACTGTACTCCACTGCACACTCAACGTCATCAATACATGACGCAGATCCAGGCTCAATGTAGGTCACACGTGTGCGAACACGAGCCGAACCAGCCATTATTATACAGCATCACTCTCTGTCTGTCTGTACCAGCATTCATGCTCCCTAAAGTCTGCTCCTCGTCAAACAAAATCATACGAATGGAAGGATTTTTCTTATTTGATAGTGTGTTGTGTTTATTACAACTCTGCTCATATTATATATGAATAATACCTAACTAGAGGACAATCTAACTGGGGAATCATAGTAGCTATAGGTTTTTTAAAATAAAGAATTCCTTTATATTTATTGTATCCTGTTAAGAATGATAATACACCCATTTAGAATTCATTGTCATTTTTAGTTTTTTGTTTAGATTCTTTTTATTTGAAAATCATTTATTCATTTTAATTTTACATTTTTGTGATTTGATTAATTTTTAGTGTTTTAGTTTGCTTGTTTTTATTTTTAAATAATTTTTAAAAATTATTTATTTTAATTTTACATTATTATTATTATGTTACTAATTATAGGTTTTTTATCAGCCTTTTGGGCACAATAAAGTTGATTTCAATTCAGGATTTTTCTTGTTAGATCTTGTGTATTTAGAACTCTGCTCAAATTGTACAACTTTTTTATGATTTAATCTTTAGTGTTTTATTTTCATTTTTATTTTATTTTAAAATTATTAATTTATTTCAATTTTTCTTTGTGATTTATTTTTTTGTTTTATTTTGATTGTTTTTAATTTTAGAATTATGTACTTTATTTCACAGTTTTATGATTTAATGGTTAGTAATTTGTTTTGATTTTACATTTTTATGATGTTACTAGCTTTTCTTCAACTTTTTGGGCACAATAAAGTATAATTTAATTCAGGATTTATCCTATAACATATATTGCATATGTTTATTAGAAATCAATTCATATAGAACAGTTAAAGGGAATCACATTAGTAGCTTTTTTAGTAGCTGTTTTATTGATTTCCTTTAAATATATTTTTGCTTTTACCCACTGTTAATAATAATATTCCCATTTAACATTTTTATGATTTAATTTTATTTTACAAATATTTAAATTTTCATTTTAATTTATTACTGTTTAGCTTTTTATCAAACCTTTGGGCACAAGAAAGTATAATTTAATTCAGGATTCATCCTATTGCGTATTGTGATTTTAAAATATTGTAAAATACTGTATTAAAATAGTGTATTTTAAATATATTAAAATTTTTATTTAAATTTATTTTAATTTTAATTAAAGAACCCTTTTTTGTTTACTGATTTTCTTTAATATATATTTTTTATTTAATCCCATTGGGAATCATAATATTTCCATTTTAGATTTTCATAATTAAATTTTTATTATTTTATTTATTTAAAAATTATTTAAATGATACATTTTAATTGTAATGTATTTTCATTTTAATTAAAGACCTCGTTTTTTCACGATTTTTTCTTTATTATTTTAATTATTTTCATTTATTAGTTTTTATTTAGTATTTTAATTATTTTTATTTATTATAATTTCAAATACTAAAATGTTACATTTTACAGTTTAATTTGTTTTAATTTTAATTAAAGACCTAATTTTTGTTTCCCAGTTCCCTATAATATATATTTTTAATTTCATCCCACTGTGAATCATAATAGTTCCATTTTTTTTTTTTTGCATTTTCATCATTTAAATTTTAGTCTTTTATTGATTTTAAAATGATTTAAATTTGACATTGTAATTTCTGACCTGAGCGCAGTAGAGGTTCATGAGGCTGAGCGTGAAGAACTGCAGGCAGACGGGGAAGCAGTAGAGCAGCCAGAAAGCGAAGGGCTTCAGCGCATTAGCAGTCACGCAGTCCCTGAAGTAGAAAGAGAAGAGCAGTGCTCTCAGAGCGGCCCACAGCAGGCACAGGAACAGAAACGCCGTCTGATAGCTGAAGCGCTTGTGTCTGTAGCGCAGCACCAGCCAGAGCTGAGCGTAGATGAAGCAGAACAGCAGACAGTAGAAGGCGGTGTAAGCCGCTGTCAGACTCAGCTTCACAAACGGAGGAATAGAGGCGCTCAGACTCGAAGCATTCCTGCCCTGCTGCATCACTGCTGCTGCTGATCGAATGATGCTGAACTGAGAGAGATTAGAGATCCAGACTGCAGTCGTGAGGAGAGAGAGACTGAGAGAGAGAGAGAGAGAGAGAGACAGAGAGAGAGAGAGAGACGGAGATATATATATAGAGAGAGAGAGAGAGATTAGGAGCCAGTGTAGTCGATTACTCAATTACAGATGTTGATCCAAACTTTATTTATGCTTTCACAGTCAGACCTCAACTCCTGATTTCTGATCACTGCCAAACTGTGCTTTACCTGAAATCACCATCTGCAAACGCTGAAACTTCTCTGGCTGAATCTGAAAAACTGTTTTCCTTGAAATCCAAACTCTGAACAATTCAAAGAAAATATGAACTGTCCTACTATATTAAAAATGCTGGATGACTTCATGTCCACTAATTTCAACACTAATGGAATAAACTTAGCAACAACAAATTTAAATCACGTATTCAAAACATTAGCAACTCTATCTAACATTAAACAGCAAATCAAACATAAAAGAAATCAACAAAAAATACCAAAGGATGTTTGGTTTGATAATGAATGTAGAAAGGCCAGAAAAGAACTAAGAAGACTCTAACAACAAACACAAAGATCCATCCAATCAGACATTACAGCTCACTTATTCTGACTGTCTGAAAAATTACAAAAGACTATTGTGGAACAAAAGAGAAAAATACTTTAAAACCAAAATTGATGAAATTGATGAATCAGTAGATCAAAACACTTTCTGGAAACTATATAAAAAACTTGAAAAACACAAATTAGAGACCTCACTTCAAAATGGCACAATTTGGAAATCTTATTTTGAAAATCTTTATCAAAAAATTGAACCAGATGACCTTAACCTGCCTCAGAGTAAAATAAAGAAACAGCTAGAAGACTTGAAGAAAACAATTAAAAAATATCAAAATCCACTGGATACATTTATATAACAATATCTGTAATAATAGAACAAATTAAAAATCTTAAATTAAAGAAAGATAATATTAGCAACGAAATGCTCAAACTCAGCAGTCCCAGCATGATTAAAGCGCTAGCCAAATTATTCAATCTGGTTTTACGGTCCGGTAACTTCCCTGAGATCTGGTCTGAAGGACTGATCACCCCATATTTAAAAAAGGTGATCGATTTGACCCCAATAACTATCATGGCATCTGCGTGAGCAGTACTTTAGGAAAGCTGTTCTGCAGTATAACAAACAGCTGTATTGTCACATCCATCTCAACATACAATATTTTAAATAAAGCATAATTTGGTTTTCAAAACATCACACATCTGACCACACACTGAAAAAAATGACTCATTGGATTTACTCAATTTTTTTTAAGGTAAGTGGTTGCAATCAATTTATTTTAGCTACATTTAAATAAACAAATTTAGTTGAAAGTTAGTAAACTAAATTTGTTTATTTAAATGTAGCTAAAATAAATTGATTGCAACCACTTACCTTAAAAAAAATTGAGTAAATCCAATGAGTCATTTTTTTCAGTGCATCTACTCTCTACAGCTTCAACCCCAAAGCCATTATTAAAGAAATTGACAAAAACCTAAAAGACACTCATGATGAATCACTAAAAATACACTTTGACCTTCAAAATAAACTCCAATGCTACTCAACCCTAAACAGAACCACTAAATTTGCCATTATTTATAACTTAAACCATTAAAAGAAAGACAAATCCTCTCCAATACAGATTAAGTGACCATGATTTAGAAATAGAGAGAGGAAGACATAGACAAACATGGACAGAGCAAGAGCAGAGGATCTGTAGACACTGTGATCTACAGCAAACAGAGGACGAGAAACACTCTGCTGATGTGTCCTAAATATCACAATGTGAGAGAAACATTTCTCCCCAGATCTGAACTTAGTGATACTGAGAAAATGCCTTTCATACTCGGAGAAGATGACAATACAGCTGCAATAGCAGCAAAATATGTATTAACCATTCACAACATTAGATGATGTTAACATGATTAACTCTAAACTGACTTACTTTATCTTTTTGTTTATTTCGATGGATTTTATTTATTTGTTATCTTTGTTGTTGTTGTTATATATATGTTAATGCTTTGGCAACATTGTGCTACACAGTCATGCTAATAAAGCTTAACTGAATTGAATTGCAATTTATATATGGAGAGAGAGAGAGAGAGAGAGAGAGAGAGAGAGAGAGAGAGAGAGAGAGAGAGAGAGAGATATGAGAGACAACATTCTGAACAGACGCATTAGATATGAGCTCCTATTAATTCACATACAGTACTGCTGTTAATTGAGGCAAAAGCTCTTAAAAACATGTGTTTAACATTTATGGAAATATAAGAGTACAGAAACAAAGCAATAACTTTAAGTCTTTTCACTGGAGGAGCTACAAGTGTGATTTACAGTGACATCAGCAGCTGAGAGAGCGATCGGAGCGACAGCAGAACAATCCTCAGTACGGTACAGCAGCGCAAACTCAAGAAGAGACAAATACATCAACACAGGACACTACAGTACGGCATTAAGAAGATTTATACTGTAAATATATTATATATATTATTTTTATTATTAACAATTACCAGCATCATATAAATCTCAACTGTCAATAACGGACGCATTCAGCTGTTGCATGGAGATCGTTTATCCTGCAGACATTAAAGGAGACAAAAGAAAAGCATTTAAACAGACACTGAACATCCTGAATCCCTTTATGTTGATATGACATCTCAAGAAAAGATGACAAACTTGATCTTCTATACAGAGAGGAACCTCATATGGAAAAGAGATATTAGTGAACATTTCTCCTAAAACAAGAAGAAGGGAATCTGTAAAGGACGTCAGATCTGCATTTTTGAATCAGCTGACCACTCCTCCCATTTCCAAATCATCAATCTGTACAACAGCGGAGTGGTCTTAATTCAAGGGAATGAAGCTAGTCTCCAAGCTTTCGAAAAATCATTTCCCGTTTTAAAGCAGACAGTTGAGGAGGAAACACGTTGCAGTGTTAAAGAGGAGGAATCTGAAGATGAGAATGAGAATGAACTGGTGCCCTACTCTCCAGTCAGCACATCTCCGGTCCCTCTGATGACTGAGCAGACCACACATGTGTCCAGTTCTCTTCAGTGTCTTCCTGAAAAAATGGCTCTTCTAGAGATGGAGGTGTCAGAATTAAAGCAGCTAATCCTGAGCCGCCCAGATGAATTTACCATCAATAATCTTCAGGCTGAAATTAAGAATTTGCATGAAACTCAAGGCTGAAATGTCAAAAATGAAAGAGGACTCAGTACAGAGAGAAAAAAAGTTAGAGAAAAACATCCACGAGTTACAAGAAAAGCTGAAAGGACAGACTGCAAGACAGACAGAAACACAAAACGTGTTCATGAACTGAACCCCAGGGGCCGGTTGCACCAGCTGTGCGCAAGTTACAACGTAACCTAGTTGCAACGTAAAAAGACACTAAGTTACAACTTACGCACTACTAAATATTTTTTTGTTGCACCGTTACATTTAGTTGAAGTGTAACTCTACGTATAAACTAAATATTTATGGAAGCGTCTGGTCAGGAGTAACGGTAGGAATAAAATAGCAGACTGAGTGAACTGCATCAATATGCTCTTCTTTTACCCGACAACCTTCAATCCTTTAGGCATATATGATGCTGCTGACATTTACACGCACGTACATATTAAGAGAGGGAGAACAATATGTGAATAAATGTACTTTGTTTCTTTTTAGGGCATCTTCAACACCCCATCTACAGCGCGCATCTATGCGCTTCAGTCCGTGTTTGCGCATGTCAGATGAAATAATAAATAAATGGCATTTCTTATGTTTTTTTCTTTCAGTATTTATTGATCCTTATTTATTTCAATTACAGCTTCTGAATGTTATTTACATATAAAAATATCTTACATGTAGACTAATGTTATTAATGTATCGTTTTAATGGAAACTTGTTTTTACCGTTAGTATACATGAAGCAAAAGAAGTTAGAATAAAGGATAAATTAAAATTCATAGCATTTAAACAAGTTTTGCTCGCGTATTTGAAGGTTTCTATTGGATGATTTAGGGTAAACGTCATATTATGCGACTACACATTACTTTATGAACTACTAGCTACGTCCTGCCTTACGAACATCTGGTGCAGCCAAATAATACATAGATTTAGCTACAAACTAGCTAGTAGTTACTAAGCCTCTAGTGTGGACTTAACGTTCTAATAATAACAAGCGGCTATAAAGGAGCAAAAAGAAATGTGAGAATGCAACCGTCTGAGCCATCTGGACCTTCATCTCGCTCAAGACCACCAAAATATTAATACACCAAATTAAGAACAAGAAGAAAACATGAGAGCAGAAGAAAAAAATAAACTAAGAATATTGAAACAAAATTACAGACTACCATATCATATCCATAAATGATCACAATTTTACTATATTATTATTGTTATTATTTTTAGTCATTACTCACAATGATTTATTTTAATCAGTTTGACTACCTTTTTACTTGCTCTATTATTACTATTACTTAGTTATTTTATTTTGTTTTGTTTTATTTTAATATTTATTTTATTTTATTTATAAAAAAGTTTTTTGGGGGAGTTTTGCCTCCTGATAAACAGCATTATTACTTAATCGCTGATCATATAATTTTTTTTTAAATAGCATCACAGATGCTGACATCCTAATTCTAACAGAAACATGGTGTAGATCAGATGTGTCCACTCAGCGTCCTGCAAGTTACTCTGAAATCATAGTGCCCTCCTGGAAACTCAACCCAATACATCGTGGTAGAGATTCTGGAGGTTTAGTCATATGGATAAAAAAATGACCTTGCCCCTTTTACATCACCAGTACAGCAAGGCAAAAATCACATTTGGTTAAAATTGGTAAAAGCTTTGGAATTCTAGATAAAGACATTTTTATCTGTGGAATTTATATTCCTCCATCAGATTCCCCATACTATGACGATGAAGTATTTTACACTTTACAGGAAGAAATTAATCAATATCAAACTTTGGGGAAAATTTTACTATGTGGAGATCTAAATGCTCGAACTGGTTCAGAATTAGACTATACTGATAACTCAGGAGATAAACATCTGTTCACACATTTACCCCAAGATCTCTTCAGTACTCTAGAAGAAATAACCAGGATACTGGAGTCAATAGTCATGGGAAAGAGGTAGCCCACCTTTGTCAAACTTTAGGTCTTTATATCCTCAATGGTAGAATCAAAGGAGATTCCTGTGGACAATTCACCTATAGCTCAAATCTCGGCAACATTGTTGTAGATTATGCCATATCAAATATAAGCCCCTCCCACTTCAGTGCACTTACCGTCAAAGCCCAGTCACCCGTCTGATCACAGCCAGATCAATCTTTGCATTAAAGGTGAAAACATCAAATCAAGAGAAATTCATAAAAAGCCAATTCATCTACATAAGCTCAAAACACCATATAGATGGACTCGTAATGCTGCTGAAACATATATTAAAGTATTGAAGTCTAATGGAATAGTCAATTCCATAACACTGTTTAACAATTCAACATATGATAATAATTGGAAAGGAATAAATTTAGCAATTAAACATATTAATGACATTTTTGAAAATATAGCAAAAAAGGCCAATTTAAATAAAACTACCAGATATAAACACAAAAATAGAGCTAAACAAAAACCTTCAGAAAAGTGGTTTGACCATGACTGTAAAACAATAAGACAAGAGCTACGATTAATTTCAAATCAAAAACACAAAGATCCAGTCAACTCAGAATTACGCTTAAAGCACTCAGAACTTCTGAAACAATACAAAAACACACTGAGACAGAAGAAACTGGATTATTATAACAACACACTTCAGAAGATGGAAAACACAGTTGATCAGGGTCAGTTCTGGAGCACTTGGAACAGTCTAAACAATACAAAGCCACAAGAACTAGCCATACAAGATGGTCAAATTTGGAAATATTATTTTGAGAAGCTCTATACACATCAAACTGACCCTCTGAATAATCCCAACCTGTTAAAAGTCCTTGAAAAATTGAATGCTCTTGAATCATGTATCAAGCATTCTTCATGTGCACAGAAACACGCCTAATAACGCCGTCTCCCCCTAAATCTAATCAATAAAAAAAGAGTTTTAAAGTTCTGGATCCACTTAAACTCTAGTTCTGAAGATTCTCTTCATTTTAAAGCACTAAAAACACAAAAAACGAGTGCTCAAAAAAGTCATTGTGCAATGGTGTCAGATCTGACTAACCGAGCACTCAATATCACCAACCCTGAAAAACATAGAAGAATCAAAGAAATTATGAATGAAGAGAAGGAGACATACATACAGCATTGGAAAGAACAAGCCAAAGACCAAAGTCGTCTCCAATGTTATCTGAAACTCAACAGAGAGTACAGTCTGGCTGACTATCTGCTCTCAGTCAGGAATATAACACACAGACATTTACTGACCAACTACAGACTGAGTGACCACCAGCTGGCCTTAGAAAGAGGACGACATAAAAAGACGTGGTTACCTAAAGAAGAGCGAATCTGTAAGGAATGTAGATCTGGATCAGTTGAGACGGAGGAACACTTTCTCCTCCACTGTGACAAATACACGTCCTTAAGAGACACACTGTACAGTCAAATACAGCAGATTATCCCTGAGCTCCAGTCACCCCATGAAAATGAAATTAAGAATATTACTTGGTGAAGGACCTGCTTCCTCTTTGGTAGCACATATTTATAAATGCCACAAACTAAGAAGTAAAGAGTGAACACATCTGCATTAGTAGTACCATTAATGTTTATATATATATATATATATATATATATATATATATATATATATATATGGATGTATTTTACATGTATTTCGTTTTGTTTATTTATGGATGCATATTATATGTATTTTTGTTTTTTATTCTGCTATGTACAATGCTTTGGCAATATGTACATAAGTATGTCATGCCAATAAAGCAATATGAATCGAATTGAATTGAATTGAATGTATATATATTTTTAATAGTTTCCTCAAAGTACTAGCCTATTGAATAGGCGTAATTTGCAGGTGGGACGTGTCCCCATGCACGACCCCACTGCTTGCAACATCTCGCGGTGCCGCACGGATGTACCTAAAAGAAGTGTTTTTTTACTTTTATTTGTACATTTATTTATATATTTATTTATTTATATTCGCTTTTTTACATTTCTTTGTACATTTATTTATTTCTAATTATAGCAGGATTGGCATTCCATATATTTTAACAGTACGCTTTTTCCTCAAAGACAATGAGTGCACGTGCTGCCACTACATTTTAGCAGGGTTATGATAAAGAGTGGCACAGTCACCCTGAAATATGACTGCCGCCCCTACTGGATCCCTTGGAGCTTTGGCAAGGTAACGCTTGTTTTTTTTTTGTTTTTTGCCATGCAATAAAGCTAAGTTTAAAGGCCAATTTAAAATATTGGTACAGTAAATAAAGTGCACAAAATCAGTATTTTGTTTAGGCAGTATTTGTGGCAGTTGATAAATCATGTTGCGAGATTGTCCAAAAGGTGTGCGTTTTTGCGTCAATGCATTATTAAACGATCAGCGTGTCATGTAATATTCCCATATAAACTTTAACAGCCAATTAAAAAATATTGGTATAGTAAAATTCGCTAATTCACGAGATCAATACATCCTTTATTAAACCGCTTCGTCGAGTTTAATGCATCCTTACGGAGGTGTCGAAATGCTTAATCAATTCATTTCACTTTTTTTTTTTTTTATTGCAGAAAAAAAGGAACACAATTCATTTCACTTCTAACACAGCACTTAATGGGAGCAGTGTCATACACATAGAGGGAGCGTCACGTTATTTAAAGGGGAAGTTCACGCGTTAATGAGTAGCAACGGATTAATGCTGCCTTCGTGTGCTATCAGAATTATCGTAAATATGAGTTTCCTAATCGGAAATTATACATGAACGGCCTCTCAAATCGTATTTACTACGGGGAAATTCGGAAATAATTTTGACACCAGAATTTCCGAGTTGGGCGGGTCATAAACTTTAAACATGGTGGAGGGCACAACAATTACTGCTGTCAATGCTGTTCTCACAACAACTACATCCCTGTGTCTCGTCGCTAAAGTAGTGTACTTACAGGCTAGATATGAACGATCATTCGAAGCATATTGTATGTTTTATAAGCAGTGAAATAAGCATGTATTTGACCGAAATTTCAGAATTGTCAGCAAACTGCATGTATAGCGCGGTGAATGTTTATTTGATTGTCAATCAATGGGATGCTACATTTTATTCTTTCCGACATTAAAGCACTTGAATACGACAAGCTCGTGATCACGACGTCATAAGTGGGAAACAGGAAATTTCCGATAGCACGTGAAGGCATCATTAGTAGCTGCATTGATTACTTTTATGCCACTAATCAGGCTTTTATATGTAGTTTGGGGTAACAAAGGGTTTTATAGGTTTGACTGAAATAATAATGCAATAACTGATACTTTAAATCAATGTTTCAAGCGACAACACCAAAACAATTGAACAAAAAACAGATAAAGACAAAAAGTAGCCATTGATAGTATCTAAACATGTATCCAAATGTAATAAAATCAATTTGTGTGATTTATGTGTAAATTATGTGCAATGTCTTAGCTACTAGGGATTGTTACATAGGGCTATACAAGCATCTAGTGGCAACACAATGATATTACAGATAATAAATTGTGCAAAATGTTTATCTTAAGTCAATTTACAAATAATGCATTCAGATTTGTGGAACTCTCAATGCGCTGAATCTCCACAAATTAGTGTTGTTACTATGACAACCAATTTGAATGTGATAAGAAAATGGTGTCTGAAAAGAATATATATATATATATATATATATATATATATATATATATATATATATATATATATATATATGTATATATATATATATGTCTATTGAAATCCCTATTGGGGGGGCAATAGGGATTTCGCCTATAGGGCGTCAAATTGGCTAGAAACGGCCCTGTACTTAAGAGCACCCCACCCTACCTTTTGTTTTGATGTCCTCCTGGAGATTTAAATGTAAATGATTTCCTCCACCTCCTCCATGAACTCCGCCCTTCATGAACTCCTCTCACACCTCTAGAGTTCATCACCGTTCACTCCTAACCGGAGCTCATCCGATACACGGACAATAAACCCGCATATATGTGGAGTTTCTAGAGTTTATAATGGCTCTTCTGCGCTGTTTTGGGCTTCTGGCTCTGCTGGTTTCAGTCCAGTGTCTGACCAGGGAACAACTCTTCGATTACGGGATCCAGTTTGGTGACCAGATTCTGGATTCTGGAACCGATTCGGTTCAAGAGCTCGAGCTGGAGCAAACGCTCTTCTTCTTCAAAGGAAAGTTCGATAAAGTTTACGTAAGTAACTTTTCAAAATTCATTGCTAGTTTTTTCCCTTTGTTGTTTTTCTATATATTTTTTAATTAATAATAAAGTTAACGCGTTTTCCCTAATATTTCCAATGGTGATGTTTAAATTGGCAAATTAATTTAAATGAAAGAAACTAGTATACACAGATTACGCTATTTATAAAGTTTAAAACCGACTCAAGTTCATTATTTCAATGAATTAATTAAGTGAAATGTACAAATTGTTCCCAAGAGATCCAAGAGGAAACCTGAATTTCTACAAGGATCTTATTGCTGATTATGTTTTGATATTTGCTAAGATACAATAACTGCTATTGACCAAACCCACATGAAAAGATACTATAGTAATTTATAGTAAATACTATAGTGTTTTTGAACCATAGTAAAGGGCTTGAATTAATTTGTTGTGGTAATTCTATAGTTGCTGTGGTAATATAATAGCTATAGTAATATAAACAAATTACTTTACCCAATACTGTACTAAGTTTTCTACAACTAAAGGGTATGTTATACTACAATACACTACAGTTTACTGTAGTAAAAACTAATGTATACTACAGTATTTAATACAGTTTATCAGTTCACTATAGTTAATACTACAGTATACTGTAGCATTCATTAAGTGTTGTAAATACTATAATATATACAATATAATACACTTTACTATAGTATGGTTCAAAAACACTATAGTATTTACTATAAATTACTATAGTATTTTTTCAAGACGCAAAAATGATCCCACTCATCATCTGTTGATCTCTAAACTCCTTATAGTCTACAAATCCAGCAGTTATTCAGTGCATATTAAGATATCTGCCTCCCCCTTTCTCTCCTTTTTGGTCTTGAAAGTTGTGTATCTACAGTAAAAGCCCCCCATGGAAAGAAAGCACTGGGGAGAGACATAAATATTTACTTTAGGTGTCTGTCCTGATGTGGTTTCCTTATAAATGCGCTCATTAGTCTTGCGTGTTTAGGTTCTGGAGGTTGATCAGAGATCTACAGCTTTCTGTTACTCTCTAGAAGTGTTTAACCAAATGCAATCTGTTCTATGCTTGTGGTTTTTCTATATTACACTCTTAAAATTGGCATTAAATGGTTCCATGGTTCCATCTGGAATCTTTGGATTGGTTCTTTATATTCTTATAATGTTCTTCACACTAAGAAAAAAATTGTTCTTTTGAGAACTGTACACTTCTTTGGGGATCCAAAAATGGTTCTTCTCTCGCTTTGTTGCAAAAAAAACTTTATTTTTAAGAGTGTAGGAGCCTTTGCATGATATTTTCAATCACTGAGATGGTTTTACAGCTTTTTCCTCCACCATCTGGTCTCCTTTTCTCCTCTGTTAACAATCAAACATGAACTTCTGTTGTTCCAACAGTTCCAAACTGTCCATTCAGTATGTTGGTTGATTTTAACAGTGCCATTGTTTACTAATCATCTAACCAGACTGCAGAAGCCAATCTGGAGACAATCAATATACAAAATGTTTAAGATGTTTCTCAGTTTAGTTTATTTAATCAGCTTTGAAGCATTGACCAGAATGACTTACTAACGTAATATTCAGTGTCTAGGAAAGCCTCCAACTTATGATGATGTAGATCTGCCAAAGCAGTTGTTCCCCTTCAGGAACTTGAGCTGCGTCGGAAAACGCTAGGGGAACGCCTTCAGTGATACTTTGCTCTGAATCATATGTGTAATGTTCCTGTGGCTCAGTGGTAGAGCATTGCGTTAGCAGCGCAAAATGTCATGGGTTCAATTCCCAGGGAACACACATACTGATAAAAAAAATGTATAACCTGAATGCACTGTAAGTCGCTTTGGATAAAAGCGTCTGCTAAATGCATAAATGTAATGTAAATGTGTAATCAGTCCAATCGATGAGCGGGTGACGTAACGACCAGGAAGCTTAAAAGCAATCGGCGTTAGCTTTCTGTCATTCAGCAAAGCTCTGTGTGTGTGTCAGTCACAATCTATGTTCTGTAAGTCTTATTTACTGTTATTTGTCAAGTTACAAGTCCAGCAACATATAAAGCTCCAGTATGTCTAAAGCCGAGGCACATTCAGTTTGGTGGTGCTCCGCCGCCGCCTTTCAACGGGGTCATTCCCACACTGGTGGGTCCCGAGCAGGCTCTGGTAATGGAACAAGAAGGGAATACTCTCTTGAGGAAGGAGGCCATCGAGGTGGTCCCTCCTCTCGACAGAGAGTCCGAGTTCTACAGCCATACTTCATTGTTCCCGAGAAGGATGGGGGGTTGCGTCCCATTTTAGATCTAAGTCAACTGAACCGCTCAGTCATGCAACTGAAGCTCAGGATGCTCTCTTCGAGCAGGTTGTGTCTCAGACCAGGTCCGAGGACTGGTTTGTCACGATCGATCTAAAAGATGCATACTTCCTATCTCCATCCTTCCCCATCACAGGAAGTTCCTGAGGTTTGCTTTGGGGGCAAAGCATTCCAATATCGGGTTCTTCCCTTCGGCCTTGCACTCTCACCCTGCACTTTCACAAAGTGTGTGGATTAGGGCTGTCAAAAAAAAATTTGAATTTTGAATATTCGTCGAATTTAAAATAAAAATCCACATTCGAATTTTAGTTGTGCGTCACGCAGCCTTATCAGTGGCACAGGAGATGACGATGGTAGGTGTCATTGCATTTTAATGCTTTTTTTTTACCTATCCAGTTGAAAACACTGGATACGTTGTTCATTCAAAATACTGCGGAAAAAGAGAACATCAGTGCGAAGATGATGTTGTTTACGTCAAATCTGAAACCAAGCCGTTCACACAGAACGCATATTTTGAGCATTTTCTAGAGGGACATCTATCACCGTTGCACTCGCGTCTCGCAAAAGAGAGTCGGATATTTAGAAAGACATTTAAAAGTATTGTAAGTTCAACTTTGAAAAAAAACATGTCTCAAAAATTTATGGCGGGACGGGTCTTTCTCCATTCCACTGCATCTCATGTTTTTAAATGAAAAAATTAACGTTACTCTTTGTGATTGGTTTTCCGTGCTTTGTATTAAACTGTGTATACATGATGCTGTTTTGTTTCTAATTGTTTAAGCAACTTAATTATATATGCTTGAACATTATTTTAAACATTATGCACTTTTTTTCAAAGATAGTCGTGTTATTGCTTTGAAGAACTGTGGATTAGTAATGTTTTGCTCTGCGCCCTCTTGTGGCCTCAGGAGAGAAAGCCAAAAGCTTTTTTTTCCCTCTAACTGAAATTGTCTTTTAAATTCGAATATAATTCAAATTTTGATAATATTGAAGTACAAAATTCGAATTTAGTTTTTCAGCCATTTTGACAGCCCTAGTGTGGATGTTGCTTTGGCTCCGCTGTGACTCCAGGGCAACCGCATACTCAACCACATCGATATTTGGTTGATATTAGCTCAATCAGAGCGGATGGCGGTTTGGCATCAAGATGTCGTTCTCGCTCACATGAAAGAGCTGGGGTTAAGACTTAATGCCAGAAAAGTGTGCTCTCTCCAGTACAGAGAACCACATATCTGGGCGTGGTGTGGGATTCGAGTACGATGCAGGCACGTATGTCCCCTGCTCAAATCGAGTCGATCCTCACGTCAGTCAAGAGAGTGAGAGAGGGCCGGTCACTTACTGTCAAGCAGTTTCAAAAACTGCTGGGTCTGATGGCAGCTGCGTCCAACGTGATACCTATTGGCCTGCTGGACATGAGACCCCTACAGTGGTGGCTCAAGACCAAGGTGTTCTCCTCGAGGGGAAACCCACTCCGCATACAAGGTCACGCGGTGATGCCTACGTGCCTTAGACATGTGGAGGAAACCTTGGTTCTTGTCTCAGGGCCCAGTGCTGGGAGCTCCTTGTCGCCACGTAACGCTAGCAACGGATGCGTCCCTCACCGGTTGGGGAGCGGTCATGAGTGGCCACCCTGCCCGCGGTCTGTACGGAACAGCAGTGGCTATCATCTCTGCCTAAGCCCTGTCCTATCTTCCGTCCCAACTGGTGTGAGGGACTTGCCGGCTTCCGCAGGGCACTGGAGGGGGTCAGCAATAGTGGCGTTTTCATTGGGATCCCATTTATGTCACTCACTATGACGTAATGTCGAATGTGACTGACTGAAAGGGAACGTCTCGGTTACGTATGTAACCCTCGTTCCCTGAAGGAGGAAACGGAGACATTACGTCCCATTGCCACAGTTGCTGTACCACCGTTGTACAGCCGAGGCACCCCGTCTCACTCCTCAGCGAAAAACTGATGTGCGTCTGCACACACTCTCCTTTAATACCCGTGCTGCGGGGCGGGGTGCGCGATGCAAAGCACGCACGCCAACTGTCATTGGCTTGTTTTGTTAACACTTGAAGGTGATTGGGCTCTCTGGCGAGATCCCATTTACGTCAGTCACTATGACGTAACGTCTCCGTTCCCTCCTTCAGGGAATGAGGGTTACATATGTAACCGAGACGTTACATACATAATCTGGGACGGTTTTTATAAACTAACTGCCTAGCGATATCTCACAACTTCCTCTTGCAATGACATTTTCCATATGGCCTTTCCACTGATAGCCAATGAATCCCTCCTTATGTGGAATGTTCCACAAAACTCATGGGAATGTTCCTGTTGTTGCGAATGGATCAGAAAACACTGGCTCTTAGAAACAGAAGTCAAGAAGTTCTTTTGTCCATCTCTCAGTAGACAGAAGTGCCATTGTATGGATCTGTAATGGCCTTCTCGTTTTTGTCTCCATGCATCCTTGAAGTTTTGCCAGAGGCTTCAGTGTAGATCTGGGGTGGCTTTGATGGCTTCAGCCCAGAGGTTTATATAAGCACTTCCTCTTGTCCTGCTGAGGTCCATTTTTATTTCTAACAGCATTTACATTCCTGATGGATCGTCTCCAACAAAGGTTGCCATGTTACCTGGTTTGAAGACAATAACAAAAGTAGGAGGAGCTCCCATTCCCATTGGAACTTCATTTAAGTTCAGGATTAGTTCAGGATTGTGAGGTACAGCTCAGCTGGTTTTCCTGTAGACGCTGGTTTTAGATTAGACGTCAACAACAAAAGATGTTTTGACTTTCTAGAAGCTACCTGTTTAAATTACGTAGAGGTGGGCAATATGACCAAAATCTTTTCCATGAGTTAAGTAATTTTCAACTAAAATCTTTACCATGAAATAAATAATTTTCAATCAAAATCTTGACCAAAATGACCAACCTTTTAAAAATTGCTTGTAAATCTCTCATTATACTATATTATCACCAAATATTGGGTTCAGCCTTTTTAGGGGCCAATCACCAAAGGTGCGTAGGCACCTATCTGTTTCTTTTTTATTCCGCTATGGCTTTCCATAGAACCAGATGGTAAAAAGTTATGAAATTTGGCACACAGATAGAGAACAGTCTGAACATTAGCCACACCAAATTTGGAGTCTCTACCTCAATCCCTCTAGCACCACCACCTGTCCAAATTTGCACTCACATTTATGCTATGCTTTTGAACTCTAAAGGCTACAAACAAAATATTTTTTTTCTGTTTTATTTCATCATATCACTCAAGCGTTACACTCCAAAAAAAAATTCATTGGAAGAACTCAATTTAATTGAGGGCAGGATTTCCATCCAATAAATATGCGTAGCCCCAACTCATAAAAAACAAATTCATGCGATGAAATGTAATTGAGTTGGGCCAACTCAATTTGATCAAATATAGTTTAAATGAAATTGATGAAATTTTTATGCTTGTTGAACTCAAACTAAAACATTAAACTGGGAAATAAATTATTAGGCAGGCATCCTTCTACACTCAAAAAAATGTTACGTAGGATTTACTCAACTTTAGGCATTAGCCAACTTGATAGGCATAGCATAAAATGGTTTTTATACACCCATGACATGCCTAAAACAGGTGTTATTTTTTATTATTAAAACAACTTGGATTCATGTTAGCAGGTCCTCAACCCAAGCACATGCTCTACACTTTACCACAATGGTAACCCCCAAAAACACTAACATACCAGAAAGCCTTTTAAATACATTTACATTTAGTCATTTAGCAGACGCTTTTATCCAAAGCGACTTACAAATGAGGACAATAGAAGCAATCAAAACCAACAAAAGAGCAACAACATGCAAGCGCTATGACAAGTCTCGGTTAGCCTAACGCAGTACACATAGCAAGGGTTTTTTTTTTTTTTTTTTTTTAAACAAGTAGATAGAATATAGAAACGAAAGCTAGTGTTTTAGTTTTTTAAGAAAAGCTAGCAGTTAGAGAATAAATATGCAATTGATAGAGGGTTGTGTGTGTGTGTGTGTGTGTGTGTGTGTGTGTGTTTTTAAATAAAAAGAAGGGAGATAGATAAAATAAAATTAGAAAAGAGAATGCTAGAGTTAGAGGGTCAAATAAAGATGGAAGGGATGGGTTTAAATACAAATATAAAAGAGCATTAAACATTAACAAGTCTCCCAATTTCACCATTTTAATAAAAAATGCCTAAAATAACATTTTATTTCAAGATTTACTCTACTTATCCAGCCCTGTGCAAAGCATGATGGGAAGGGGAAATCCACTTCCTGGTTACACAAGTAAAATCATTTATGTTCTTTCAAAATAAAAATATTGAGTTGAACCAAAACGCAACTGTTTCAAGTCAGTTTAACACAATGCAATTGTTTAAATGGGAAACCTAACATAATGGTGTTAAATGAAAATGATTTTTTAAAATAAACTGAATAGTGTTGGAGAATCTTTTTTTTTGAGTGTATTGACATAAAAGTACGACTTTCTGTAAAGCTGCTTTGAAACAATGCATATTGTGCTATGAAAATAAATTTGCCTTGACTTTTTCAGTTGAGAAGTCTTGCCGACGGGAATTGTGCTGGTAGAATGCAGAGCTTTACTACTCTATAGGGTTTAATTTCCGTTTGGTCTTGTTTTCGGGATTTCCTCACAGGAATTTGAGCGATGCATCAGACCCGATCTGTTTCTTCTTTAACTCCTCGTTTGTTTCCCGTACCCCTGCCGCCCGGGTCCAGGTGGCTTTGATATCTCCTGGCCTCCCCTGAGGCGATGCATGTGGACCAGCCCTCTTCGCTCTGTGAGGAGCAGCTGCAAGGGCTCATGGGGGTTGAATTAGTGGGGTCAGCGCTCGGATCTGTGCTCAATCTCCAGTCCATCTTCCATAAAGCCAAGAGTTATCGTTGTTAATTTCTGTAGTGATTTAAGATGAAATGAAGTTTAGCAGTGGATCTCAGGCTTTATGACTCTAAAACCCTCCATTATTCACAACAATATTGAAGAGCCAACACTTCTAGTTTCTGTTAATTAAATAAATATCACAATTTCTTAAGTTTTAAGAGCTGAATGTTCTTCAAGGATCCTGGTATTTCTAAATTCCATGATATTTTTCCAGTTGTTTGTGATTTACTGGATAAAAGAATAAAAGATAAGGATTTTTTTTTTTAAATTAATTTGATTTTTTTGCTTTCTGATTTCTGATTTTGTCCTCCAATATGCATGAATATCCAAAGTTTTTTATTGCAGAATGCAAGAAGATGCAAGGTTTGTTATTGCAATATGCAAGGTTTTTGTCTTGCAATATACAATAAAATGATGTGAAGTTTATTATTGCAATATGCGAGAATATGCAAAGTTTATGTCTTGTAATATGCAATATTCATCGCTGGGCTGGAGCCATCAATTAAATAATTAAATTTCAATAATACAACAATTAAATAATTTCGATATCACAATTTCAGAAGTTTTAAGACCTGAATTTTTTAAATTTGGATGACTTTTCCAGTCATTTGTTGTTTATTGGATAAGGATAAAGGATAGTGGTCTTTAAAAAATGTTTTGCTCACAGTTTCTACAATGAATGAAATTTGGTGTAGAAACCATTTTTACTCTGAAATTGTTTGTAAATTCAACAAATAATTGCAAAGAAACTGCTTATGACACATTGAATCAAACATGAAATTTTGAAGTAGAAAGACTGAAATAATAATGTTAATAATATTCTTTGTTTTATTTACAACTTAGAAAAACAAACTTTTACATAACTAGACAAATGTATATTCATTATAAAAATGGACATCATTTTAAGATTTAAGAACATTTCAATCACTTTTTTAAAAATGAATCTTCCTCATATATCTATATTGTCCAAGGCTGTTGTGAATCCTGGTTTTTCAGAGACAAAACAGTCGTTGAATGGGTGAATATCTTTATTTTTAGCTTATTCTAATGCTATTTTAAATAATTTTAAGCCAAATTTGGCCCCCTGTTTACCACTGGCTTAGAGGCTTGTTCAAATCACTAATAATAACTATGAGCTTTAGTAATAGCGATGCTTGTCTTGATAAGATGTTGCCTAGAAATGCCTCGAAACAATAGCAGAAGATTGAGGGGAATCTGTTGTGTTATTTCAAACTTGTGTGAATTATTCTGACCCCTAGAAACAGAGACGTCTTCCATCAGATGACATGATGAAACTGCAAATGACCCAAGAAAAGTGTGTTAATCCTTTAAATGTTTGTTTCAGCTGTCAGAGACTCAATGTGTCTCCATCAAGCTGGAGTCAATACCTGCTGTTTATTGCTCTTGCAGATCAATCCAACTGCTTCAATCACTCATGCATGCATCTCTTCAGGATAAAAACATGGTTTTTCTTTGTACTTTTGGCACTTGAATGGTTTACTTAGCCTGTTGTTTCTAAAGGAAATGCATTTGACTGAAATGATTTCAAACTAAAGTAGACTAATCTTTTGTTTTAATAGCTGCATTTCCAGACTCATGCGTGTCGGGTTAGGGGTTCAACAACCAGCAGACATCAAACACAGATTGTGTGTGTTTGATTTTATCACTTCGGTGTGAAGAGTTCCGCTGTTATTTGAGGTTCAAGATGCTGTGAAGCCAGTCTGGATTCTGTTCTTTGTTTGTTTGCCATTATTGCTTGAGATTTTAGATTGTAACCCAGTGTAAGCCGTAAGGAATTGGTGGAGACCTTATTCTCACGTTTTGCGGCCCCCCCTGCATTTTTACTTTAAGTAGTTCCAAGAAACTCATTAAAGAAAAGCTTTTACACACACAAACACGCTGAGTTTAAATGGCACAACACCTTTTGAAGTGTGAAGGCATTCGACTGTAACGAGCAGCATCACCATTAGGAAAGAAAGATCACAGAAAAACATCGCTGTTAGTTTTAGGCGTCAGGTATGATGATGTTGTGTCTTCCTGCAGAAAAATATCTAATAAGGAACAGTGATTTTACTTGGATTTAATGCAAGAACTGCTAAATGAGTCACAAGCCATTGATTCTCACTCATATGAATGATTACTAAACAAAGCAAAATTTATGCTTGCTATTAAAAACCACAACATTTATAAGAAGAACACATTGGTTTTTACAGTTGTTTTCAAGCAGGGCTGTTTTTATGCTTCATTGATCCCTTCATTTATTTCTGCCAGAAACTCTAACTGTGAGCATTGCTTTTGTGCCTTAAGCAGTTTTATTGCAATATGCAAGAATATGCAACTTTTTTATTGCAATATGCAAGAATATGCAAACATTTGTACTGCAATATGCAGGAATATGCTAAGCTTTTATAGCAATATGCAAGAATATGCAACATTTTTATTGCAATATGCAAGAATATAAATTTATATTGCAAAATGCAGGAGTATTCAATGTTATTATTGCAATATGCAAGAATATGCACAATTTTTATTGCAATATGCAAGAATACGCAATGCTTTTTTTGCAAAATGCAAGAATATGCAACTTTTTAATTGTAGTATGCAAGAATATGCCAAGTTTTTATTGGAATATGCAAAAATGTGTTACATTTTTGTACAGTATTAAAGAAAAGATTTTTTTATTGAAATATGCAAGAACATGCCAAGTTTTTCATTGCAGTATAAAAATATGCCAAGGTTTTTTTTTTTCTTGCATTAAGTTTTTCATATTCAAAAATATCAGAAAATATTGTTTTGCAGTATACAGGAATATTCACTATATATTTTGTGTGTGGTGTGTTCTATATTCTGCTCTCTTGATTGGCATGTCTGTAGGATTTTTCTCCTTTTTTACTTTTTTAAATATGAATTGTTAAGTTGTGCACATAAGTGTAACACATTAGCACTCAGGGTGTGGGTTAATTCAAAATTTATTTTACCTGTACATATCAGTTTCTCTCCTAGCCACTGTCATAATTCAGATCCATACTGCGCAATTCAGATCCATACTGGTTTAGATCTGTACTTATTTATGTTTCATGTCACATTCTCTGCAGGTCAGCACCAATGGCTTCATCTCGCTGGCTAAACCCACCGAAGAGTCTGAGTACCTGGGGAAGATGCCGGCCAGTTTTGGTATGATTGCAGCATTCCTGGGAGATCTGGACACCAGCGATGGTGCCGGCCATGTCTATTTCCGCCAGGATAAAAGCCCTGATGTGCTGCAGAGAGCTGCAGAGCACATTGGCCAAGCGTTTCCTTCAGACGACGAGATCAAACCCACTCACGCCATCATCGTCACCTGGGAGGATGTGGCACCTCAATCTGAACGAGGAAGAGGAGATGAATATGAATATATGGTACGTCCCTCAAGTCTGGATGTTTTACACTTACAAAAGTTAGGTATGAAGCCGGCACAATATAATCTACAAGTCAAGTCACCTTTATTTATTTTTTTTATTGCAATAATGCAAGAATATGCAAAGTTATTGTTTTGCAATATGCAGGAATATGCATTTTTTATTGCAATATGCATGAATATGCAAAGTTATTATTTTGCAATATGCAGGAATATGCATTTTTAATTGCAATATGCAAGAATATGCAAAGTTATTGTTTTCAATATGCAGAAATATGCATTTTTATTGCAATATGCAAGAATATGCAAAGTTATTATTTTGCAATATGCAGGAATATGCATTTTTAATTGCAATATGCAAGAATATGCAAAGTTATTGTTTGCAATATGCAGGAATATGCATTTTTATTGCAATATGCAAGAATATGCAAAGTTATTATTTTGCAATATGCAGGAATATGCATTTTTTACTGCAATATGCAAGAATATGCAAAGTTATTATTTTGCAATTTTATTGCAATATGCGAGAATATGCAAAGTTATTATTTTGCAATTTTATTGCAATATGCGAGAATATGCAAAGTTATTATTTTGCAATATGTAGGAATATGCATTTTCAATTGCAATATGCAAAGTTATTGTTTTGCAGTATGCAAGAATATACAATTTTTATTGCAATATGCAACAATAAACAAAATTTATTGCTTTTCAATATGCAATAATATGCATTTTTATTGGAATATATATGAAAAGTCATTGTTTGGAAATATGCAAGAATATACCATTTTTTATTGCATTATGCAAGAATATGTCAACTTTTTTGCAATATGTAAGAACAGTTATTTATTGCAATATCAAGAAATATGCAAAATGATTGTCTTGAAATATGCAAGAATGTGCAAAGTTGTTTTTCAGTATGCAAGGATTTATAAATATTTTATTGCCATATGCAAGAATATGCAAGGTTATTGTCTAGTAGTATGCAATAATATGCATTTTTATTGCAATATGCAAGTATATGCAGAGTTATTGTTTTGCAATATATAAGAATATGCAGTTTTTTAATGCAATATTCAAAAATATGCAGTTGTTTCGAAATATGCAAAATGTGCAGTTTTTGTATTGAAATACATATATAATATGCAGAGTTATTGTGTTGAAATATGCAAAGATATGCAAAGTTTTTTTTCTTGCAATATTAAAGAATATGCAATGTTTTTTTATTGAAATAAGCAAAAATATGCAAACTTTTTTTTCTTGCAATATGCAAGAATATGCAATATTACAATTAATTTATTTCTATAGCACTTTATACAATAGATTGTTTCAAAGCAGCTTCACAGTAATAATCAGGAAAATAACAGTGTTAATGTTGCAAAGTTCTTCAGTTATGCAAATTCAATTTCAGCTGTAAAATAACTGTAAAAAGACAATATTGTCATTATCGTCATTTCCTTCCTGAAATGCAAACCTGTTGTAAATGTGTTGCAGAGAAATACGTTCCAGCTAGTTGTAGCAAACATGGAGTCGGCGTCCTATGCCATCCTGCTGTATCCAGAGGAGAGCATGCAGTTCGGCTCCACTCTCATTAATGATGAGGATCAGCTGGTTGAAGTCGGCTTCAATGAAGGGAAGGTCGCGGGCTGGTTCAGCTGGGCGTGGACTCAAGGAGCTTACTATCGCATCACTGAAGACAACGAGGAGTCAATAAGCGCTCTCGCACAGTAAGTGCCATTTTAAATGTAGTTATTTGTGTATTATTAATCTGGGCTTAGTCAGTTATTCATAAAAGCAGTGGTTTTGTTCCAAAATTTTCAAAAAAAAAAAAAGATTGCATATTTAAAAAATTCTTATATGAAAATGATTGATATATTACAATAAATGATGAATTTGTGTTGAATCAGACAATAAAATAAATCGGACAATAAAATATCTCAGTTTTTAACTAAACAACAGTAACTCTCTATATTAAATATTAAATAAGTGGATGAATTTGTGCTAAATTACTATAGAAACTAAAATTATATATATAATTACTATAAAACTGATAAGTCTTTTAAAACTGATTTTATATGTGTATATATATATATATATATATGTATATATGTGTGTGTGTGTATATGTATATGTGTGTATGTATGTATGTATGTATGGTTACTTTTCCTTTACCCTATAAATAAATAAATAAAACAAATAAATAGACAAAATGACCCAGTGTTATTTTAGCATAATTAAAATACAATATTATCATTAATATAAAAATTAAATAAAATATAAAAATTATTTTTATACATATACATATATATATATATATATATATATATATATATATATATATATATATATACACACATACACATACACATACACATAAGGTTACTTTTACTTTAAAGTGTTACTTTAGTAGCACATAATAATACATTTAAATATTTAATATTTTGCATTTTCCATTAGCATTTTAGTAATTTTGTTGTTGTTGTTTTTTGGCATTTTTATCAGTTATCATTTCAAAAAAATGAATAAATAAATAAAAAAATTATATATATATATATTTCAGTACATCAAATTAAACTAACTAGCTTTGGCAACTAGCTGAAATAAGTTTAAGTGTTTTTTTATATTTTATTTGATTTCAGATAACAAAATTTCAGATTTTTTTATGGTTTTAGTTAACTTTAATAACTCTGATACAAACACACATACATTTTTTTTAATGATTATAATGATTAGTTGATTATATGATTAGTTACATTTTACTTTCTGCATTTAGCATTATGAACAGACCTGTGCCCATTTTTGGGTCAAATCCCGGCAGCATCTGATTTTCCCTCTGCTCTTATTAAATATTAATGTGTTGCAATTCCTCTTCGATCTTCTCAGGGAGACGAATTCGGGTCGGGCTGGCGTTTGGATCTATGAGATCGGCACCTCTCCGTTGTTCACCTCCATCACGCCTGGAGAGGTCACAGAGGTCACGACTGAGCAGACTATGGTGGACACTCCGGCCCCTGAGCCGTCCGTCCCATGGGTTCGACAGCATGAGGATCTTCAGACCTCTGAACCTTTATATGAAACGCTCACCATCAGCCCAGAGCCGTTCGCAGAGTCATCTACTCCTGACGAACTTCAGCATCATTTCGTTCATCCGCAGCCGAAAACATCTCAACAACAACCGCAGAACCCGCAGGTGCTGATCATCGATGAGGACGAGCTGAACGTCGACGGTGAGAAAAAAAACACTGCTTATATTCAGCCGAAACCGTCTAAATTGTGCGATCTTATCAAATGTGACCCTGGAGCACAAAACCAGTCTTAAGTAGCACAGGTATATTTGTACAAATAGCCAAAAAGTAAAGATCATGTTCCATGAAGATATTTTGGAAATTTTCTACCTTAAATATATCAAAACTTAATTTTTGATTAGTAATGTGCATTGCTAAGAACTTCATTTAGACAACTTTAAAGGTGATTTTCTCAATATTTAGATTTTTTTGCACCCTCAGATTCCAGATTTTCAAATAGTTGTATCTCAGCCAAATATTGTCCTATCCTAACAAACCATACATCAATGGAAAGATTATTTATTCAGCTTTCAGATGATGTATACATCTAAATTTAAAAAAATTGACCCCTTATGACTAGTTTTGTGGTCTTGTCACAAATGTTTCTTTGTATTTTTTGGCAGTGTTTTCTTATAATTATGAGACGTGCTCCAGCAACAAGCACAAGTGCTCTGTGTTTGCCGACTGCAGAGATTACGCTGACGGATACTGCTGTCACTGCAAACCCGGTTATTATGGAAACGGCAAGGATTGTATTGCCGAAGGTGAGTTTACGATTACATTGCTACCAGGGTTGTTATCATTTATTAAAACTAAATTAAAAAATAATTAAAATGAAAATAAAATTTCTTCACTTGAAGTATCTTAAAATAAAATAAATGTTAACTGAAAATAAAATAAAATAAATTATAAAATTAATTTTCCATGGCAACATTTCTAATTTTTGTTTAGTTGAAGCACTAAAACTAACACTGGAAAAGAAAAAAGAAAAAAAAAAACTATAATAAAAATGATAATAGTATATTTTAATGACATTAAAATAACACTGGCTCACATCATTTTAACTCTAAACATACATTATCAGATATGCATTGTTTAGTTTGCAACAGGATTATTATAGTTAACTAGAAATAAAAGCATAAAAAAACTTTTTTTTTTTACTTGAAATACGATACACATGAATATTTCTCATTTTCATTTAGTTTAACTTAACTAAAACTATAAAAAGCAAAAGTCTTTGTTATATATCTGATTAGTTTAAGTACTAAAATAACTAAAACTAAAATGGAAATTAAAAAAGTGAAACTACTGTATATAGTATTAAAAAACTATATATATATTAAAATAAACCTAAAAATAATAAAATTGACAAAAACACACAATGAAATTACTAAAACTTTCAAATTTAGATAACAACAGAAAATATACAAATAAAAATACATTCAAAATATTAATAAAAACTATAATATTGAACTGTGCCGCTCACAAAATGAGTTTGATTTTTGGCATATCCTGATCCCAAGCAGTGTTATTTTAGTATTACTAATATGCTATTGTAGTTAGTATTAATATTTTGAATTAGTTTTTTTTTTTTTTTTTAGATTTTTCATTTTGATTTTAGAATTTTAGTAATTTTTGTTGTTATTTTTAATAGTTTTTTTTAAATGTTGATAGTTGATAGTTAATTTTAATTTCATTGTTTTATTAAATTCATTCTATTTTATTGTTTTAGTTTTAGTTATTTAGTGCATCAAGTTAAAATAAATAAAAAGAGAAATGTTGCTTTGACAACAACCTGAAATAAAATAACTTTTTGAATATTTAATTTCAGTTAACATTTATTTTATTTCAAGGAATGAAATAGTTTTTTAAATGGTTTTAGATTTAGTTAATGATGATAAACCTGATCCCAATCAATACTATGTGTTTGGCTGTATTATATAAACTTCCTTATAAAATTGATAGTTCCGGTCCTTGATTCTGATTGGTTGAGCCGCTTGCGAAGCTGTTGTAAATTACTCTATAAACATACACCTTTATTTACGTCTGTGTGTTGCTCAGCAACCACTTTGTTGCAACCACAACTGTTTCTGAGGAGCTACATTCTTTGGCGGAAGAATGTTTTTATTAATATCATTACATTTTATTTGCTTTGTTTTATCTTGTGAAACCTTGCTACATATATGAAATAACCGTTTTATAAAAGCAATAAGCCGTGGTTTACAGTGAATTTATAACAGCTAAAGGGGTTTTAGGCACTCTGCTTCGCGTCGACAACTTAGCTGTTATAAATTCACTGTAAACCACGGCTTCTTGGGGCTTATTGCTTTATTCATCCATTTTTACTAAACAAACAATAAACCTCTAAACATCATATCTGAGCAGTGAATGATCCTGCTTTTTTTTCCCGAATCTCAGGTAAACCTCAGAGGATGAACGGGAAGGTGAACGGCCGGATCTTTGTGGGTGATTCTCAGTCTCCTGTGGAGTTCTCTAACAATGACCTGCACTCGTATGTGGTGACTAACGACGGTCGGGCGTATATCGCCATCAGCAGCGTCCCGTCGAGCATCAGCCCGTCTCTGCAGCCGCTGCCGGCTCTGGGAGAGTCCATCGGATGGGCTTTCGCTCTGGAGCAGCCCGACTTCCAGAACGGATTCAGCATCATCGGTGAGATCTGATCCAGAACAAAACCAATTAAAAACAAAACCAATTACAACTATTAAAAAAATAAATAAAATTAACTATACTTTCAGTATTATTATCATTATTAATAATATCATGACGTTATTGTTGTTATCATTATTATTGATATTAAGTTAATAATATTAACTTAAACATTAATTGGATAAATTAGATCCAACCATGATACTATTATCCTCATGAAATCTCAAAATCTATCCACTTTACCTCTCAAAACATAAAATTAATCACAACTATTAAAAAGTTAATAATATTAACAAGATTATTAACATTATTTATATTATTAATATTAATTAATAATATTAATAATATTAATAATATTCATTATATCAATTAATAATAAGTATTATTATTATTAGGTTAATAATATTAGCTTAATATTAACAATATTATTAATATTATTTTCCCTAATTATTTTAATAATTTAACAAATTTATTATATTGTTATTTTATTTATATATATATATATATATATATATATATATATATATATATATATCGTTAACATTTTTAACTTTAACATTAATTACTTTTCCAACCACAATACTATATCCTCATGAAATCTTAAAATCTGAGAGCTCCTGTGTCCAGCTAAACACAAAATATTAAAAAGTTAATAATAATGGAATTATTATTAATATTATTGTCATTATTAATATTAATTAATAATATTCACTATTATTATTATGTTAATAATATTAACTTAATATTAACAATATTATTAATATTATTATCATTATTATTGTCATACTTTTTTAATAAATAATAATTTATTATTATTATTATTATTATTATTATTATTATTATAAACATCATTAATCACAACTATTAAAAAGTTGATAATATTAACAACATTATAAATATTATTGCCATTAATAATATTAATTAAAAATATTCATTTTATAAATTAGTTTTATTAGATTAATAATATTAACGTAATAATAACTATATTATTAATATTATTATCAAAATAATTTTAATAATTAATCATATTCATTATGTTGTATTATTATTATTATTATTATTATTATTATTATTAGGCTAATAAAATTAACTTTAATTAGATTTTCAACTATGGTACTATATCATCATGAAATCTCAAAATCTGTTCCTGCCTTCAGCTACTTGTTTGCCTCTCAAAACACAAAATTCATTAATGAAATATATTAACATAGCCCTATAAATATGATGTTCAAAACATTTAGTAATATTTGCTGTTAAAGATCTGTTTAAATAGTAATATTGCTTTGGCGATTATCACTGAATCCTTTGATTAATTATTAGCATCTATAATACTGAAATTATTTAGTTTCATTATTAGTGTGAATCAGTAAACTATTCTGCGTGATCCTCATGAAATCTCAAGCCCAAGAGCTCGTGCTTCAGATTCTTCTCATCTCTCAGTGCGATAAAAGGTTTGCCTTCATCTGTGCTCGAGCGTTTACTTCCAGACTCGGTTCCGGCTGCTGAAGTGAAAACACATGCTGATGGTTGAGGCTTTGGACTCTCCTTCTTCACAGCTAACAGAGAACTTTTCTCACAACTTACACTAACGCTTTTTATAAGTTATATACATGTTAGAACAAAATGTGGTTAGAAAATGTTTATGGAACATTCTTATAACTTTATTAATATTTGTTATACGTTCTTATAATATTGAGAAAAACTGTCTGTGATCAATTTCAGAATATCGTTATGTTATTTGTACTTGATGAACGTTCTTAGAACTTTGAGAGGAAGGTTCTTCAAATGTTAAAAATAAATGTTCAAGTAATGTTTTATTTTGAGTGAAAATAAAGTTAGTAAAATGTTGTAAGAAATGTTTTTGTATCCTTTAAATAATGTTCTAATTACAGCAAGAAAACTGGACATTTTAATGTTCTTAGAATGTTAAAAATAAATGTTCAAATTACGTTTTATTTTGGGTAAAAATAAAGTTAGTAGAACATTGTAAGAAATATTTTTGTAACCTTTGAATAACTTTCTAATCACCAGAAGAAAACTGGACATTTTAAAATTCTTAGAAAATTAAAAATAAATGTTCAAATAACGTTTTATTTTGGGTTAAAAAGTTAATAGAATGTTCTTGTAACCTGTAAATAACGTTGTAATTCCAAGAAGAAAACTGGACATTCTAACGTTCTAAGTATATTAAAAATAAACGTTCAAATAATGTTTTAATTTGGGTTAAAAAGTTAATAGAATGTTCTTGTAACCTTTAAATAACGTTATAATAACGGCAAGAACTCTGGACGTGTCAGTGTTTCAGAAACGAAGTTTTTCTAACGTTTGTTCTCTGGCTGGGCTCTCAGGAGGGGTTTTCACGCGGCAGGCCGAGGTGGTCTTCCAGCCGGGAAATGAGCGACTGACCATCAGACAGGAGTTCGGCGGCATCGATGAACACGATCATCTGCTGATCAGCACTGAACTGAACGGCAGGATCCCAGAGCTGCCTCCGGGAGCCACAGTCCAGATCGAACCCTACAGCGAAATTTACCAGTACTCCAGCAACCGTGAGTCAATATACATGAGACCTGACATACGATGTGTGGTCAAATTATCATTGTTTCAAACACAGGAATGACCAAACAAAGTCATTTTATCATCTATCTATCTGTCTGTCTGTCTGTCTGTCTCTGTCTATATGAATTCTCTATGATACCTGGATTGTGTCATTTAACGGAGCGTATCTGCAACTCTGCAGTCAGTTAAGTCCATGTAGTTTTGGATTATTGCAATATAATACCAAATGAAATTAAATCAACACAAGATTAAAGTTCTTTTATGGTAATTGTGAAGGGCTGGATTTAAAAGAAACCAGAAATGTACTCGTGTTTTAGTAGTTTACACATAATTAGACCAGCCTGTTACACATAATTACACTTCTTTCTTTCTTTCTTTCTTTCTTTCTTTCTTTCTTTCTTCATTTTATTCATTTATTTTATGTTTTTAAGGAAAAGTCTATCTATGTATCAGAGAAGCAAATTAGCCTTTACAGTATCAAGATACTATTATAGTTTTTTAAATTATTTTTATTTTATTTTTTATTTTTAGATTTTCTGTTTCCATTTTAATTTTTTTTTAGTTTTATGTATTATTATTATTATTATTATTATTATTATTATTATTATTATTATTATTATTTTAGATGTATTAGTTTTGTTGTTTGTTTTTGTCATTTTATTAGTTTTGTAAATGTTTTAGTTTTTAATATTTTTATGTATTATTATTATTATTATTATTATTATTATTATTATTATTATTATTATTTATTAATTAATTTTTATTTGAAAATGAGAAGTAAAATGTTACCTTTTATATATTTTGTTTTATTTCAGTCAAAACTTATTTTATTAGGGATTTTATCATTATTACTATTATTAACGTTTTAGTTAACTGTAATAAGCCTGTGTACAATGCATTGATTTGAGTTCATTTTGTCCTGAAATCATGTTTTTTTTTGTATTGCCCCTATGCAAATAAATAGTCAATGATAATGTAAAGCTGATATAAAATGAGTGTATATCAAGTAAGTGCTGTAATTCAGTCATTTTTAATGTGTTCTATGTCAGTGGTTCCCAACCACGTTCCTGGAGGCCCCCCAACACTGCATGTTTTCCATGTCTCCTCAATCAAACACACCTGATTCAGATCATCAGCTCATTAGTAGAGACTCCAAGGCCTGAAATAGGTGTGTCAGACAGAGGAGAGATGCAAATTGTGCAGTGTTGGGGGGCCTCCAGGAACGTGGTTAGGAACCACTCTTCTATGGCTAATGTAAAGCCAATAACTCACCCTCTGGGGCTTACTTTGTGCAAATTAATTAATAAAAAATGACAGCATTCTAAAAACAAGACGCTCAAGTTAAAAGAAGTAAAAAAATAAAATGATTTTCACATTTTAAAAAAAGTGGATTCTAAAAACACTTGATGTTTAAATTTCCAAAAATGCATTTAAAATGTTCAAAAGTGCTTTTTTTTTTTTTCATTTCTCTGTCGGCGTCAAAATTGTGTTCTATGTGAACGGCCCCTACGGCAGCATTCATTTATCTTGTTAACAACAGAAACTGAGGCCAAGAAACTTCCTATGCTCACCTAAAAAGCCCTTTTAATCTAAAGCTGAAACATATGAACACATGAACTTTTGTAAACTCTAGTACCTCCTTCAGCATTGCGGTTTGTTGCTATCACAGTAACAAATGTGCGATAAGTATGTGGCATTTGTGTTCATGTCTATAGCATCCTGTCTTTAATCTTCTCTTTGGTCTTCACAGTGATTACGTCCTCCTCGAAGCGGGACTATACTGTTAACATGCCTGATGGTAGCGTTCGCACACACAGCTATCTGTGGACGCAGAGCATTAAGTTCCAGAGCTGTCCGCACGAGGAGATCCTAAACGCTGTTCCTGCGAGTCAACAGCTCAGCGTCGATCAGATCTTCATCATGTACGACTCCAGCAACCAGCTGATCCGCTTCGCCATGAGCAACAAGATCGGCTCCATCCACAGTAAGAAAACTCCCGCTCTCAGACCAGAGGGCTGTTTCATGAAACAAGCTTACCAAATAAACCAGGCTTATTTCAGTTAATCTGACTTATTGTCACTTGATTTGGTTTCATAAAGGAAATTTACCATAGCTTAAGCTCAGTCACTCTGGCAACTTATGCTGGGAAACTAACCTGGGGTGCGTTTCCCAAAAGTTCCGTCGTTACCAATAGAGTTCAATGGAATTTACAGCCATAGTTAGCTAACGATGCTTTTGGGAAACGCACCCCTGGTCTGGAGCAGGCTAAGCTGAGCTCCTCTAACACTGACCAATAGAACTGCAATAATATTACCGGTGACACTCTCACTTGATGACTTTATTTATTATCAGTCAAAAAATAAAAGTATACAGAAAATGCAACTTAAATAAATCAAATAAATAAATATATAGGCTACAACCGACTGTATTTAATGTATTTTGCCCAAAATTTAATGACACTTTTTTTAAGATATATGAAAACATTTTAACATTTGATCAGGAGTTTCTAGCCATGCATTCTCTCAGGTTTTATGACAGCTGTAACTTTTATGGTTATAGTAGAACATTAAAACATTACATTAAATTCTACATGTCATATTTAATGTGCAACAAAAAATATTTTACCAAAATGTATATTTACTAAAAATGATTGTGCTGTTATTCTGTTTAGCGCGCAGCAGCGCTCGTTCACTCGCGTAAGCCTCGCCCACTGCTGACAGCAAAATGGATATATTTTCATAACTTTCTAACATTAACAGATGAAGAATATAACTGTGAGATGTCTGTTATGCACTGGGGAAAACTCAATGTCTCAAATGCATGAAACAGCACAAATATATTCACTGTTTGCCGTGGTGGATCGATTGAGCCATGATCAACATTAAGGGCTGCTTAAGAATAAGCGTGCACATCAAATTATCTTGACTCATTGAACCTGGATCGAATTAGTGAGATTGCGTGAACTTAAATTGTCGTTTATGAAACCACTTTAGTCCCGATCAATTTGTTAGGTTATTTCAAGTCAGGTTTTGGACTTTAATCCCTGCTTTTCTTAGCTTCTTTTATGAAACAGCCGCCAGAACTACAGCAAACGTGTCAACATTCACAGTTTAGTGCTAAAACACACCATAGAGTCACTAAACACTGGGTTCTGTCATGTATCTGTTGGATAATGACTCATACACTGCTGTTTACAAGTTTGGGGTCTGTAAAATTTTTGGAAGAAGTTTCTTCTGCTCACCAATGCTGCATTTATTTGATAAAAAATACAGTAAAAATAGTGAAATATTATTACAGTTTAAAATACCTGTTTTCTATGTGAATATATTGTGAAATGTAATTTATTCTTGTGAGGCAAAGGTGAATTTTCAGCATCATTACTGCAGTCTTCAGTGTTAAACCATTTTTTGTGTTTTATTATTTTAAAATTGTTCATTTTAATTGTACATTTTATGGGTTTTTATTTAGCTATTACTTAAATTATGAATTATTTTTAATTTTACTTATTTATAGTTTTATAAATTTTTTGTAAACATTTTATTTTGATTTGTTATTACTTTAAAATTGCTAATTTTAATTGGACATTTTATGTTTTTTTATTTAGCTATTATTTAAATATATATATATATATTAATTTTACAACTTTATAGTTTATTGCTTTATAGTAAGCGTTTTATTTTGCCTATTTTAAAATTATTTAAAAGTTAGTTTATTTAAATGTTTTTTTAATGATTTTAATTCATTATCTTCCTTCAGAAATCATTCTAATATGCTGATTTTCTGCTGAAGAAACATCTGATTATTATCAATGTTGAAAACAGTTGTGCTGCGCAATATTTTTGTGGAAACTGTGATACATTTTATTTTTCAGGATTCACAGATGAATAGAAAGTTCAAAACAACAGAATTTATTTGAAATAGAAATCTTTTGTGACATCATAAATGTCTTTACTGCCACTTTTGATCTATTTAATGCATCCTAGATGAATAAAAGTATTAATTTCTTTAAAAAGAAATCATACTGACCTCACAAACTGAACGCTGGGGTTTGTTGTTTACTAGTGAAGTTGATGTATGGATCTCTTGCTGGTGTTTATGGCTTTGTGTGTTGTGGGTTAAAGGTTGTCTGAGTGTTTGTGCTGGTTTCTGTAAGCCGATCTGAGTTAAAGAGTGCTAACATCTGTGCTGTTCAGCCGTCTGTGACTCCAAACACACGACCGTCTCTCATTCAGGACAAACGTCCGTCAGCAGGAGCCGTTACCAGCCTGTTGGTGGTTATTAAGATCAGCTTAAGATCTCTCAACAGCATCTTGCTGAGTTTTAACCTCTGACAGGCCCAAATGAGCTTCTTTTTTTATGAAGCATATCAAGTCTTTTTTTGTACAATATTTTTCACTAAACACATTGTTTCAAAGCTATATATATATATATATTTATGTGACTATACTGTATGTATGTGAATAAAGTTTGACATACGTATATATATATATATATATATATATATATATATATATATATATATATATATATATATATATATATATATATATATATATATATATATATATATATAGTTTACATTTTGCAACAATATAAACAATCACGCTACGCTGCCAAGATTTTCTATATGTATAGTATATTTTGCATTCTGTGAGCATAATGTATGAAAAATAAAGTTGGGTATACTTACTTATATATCAAACTTTATATGTAGAGCTGTATGATAATATAATTTACATTTTGCAACTTTAAAAAAAAAAAAACATTCATTTTTATTTAAATATAAAGTTGAATTTAATATGTTTTTTATAAATATAAAGTTGAATTTAATATGTTTTTTATTTAAAAATAAAGTTGAATATACTTACATTTCCAAACTTTAAATATAGAGTTGTATGATAATATAATTTACATTTTGCAACTTTATTTTTTAAATTGTTTACATTTTTTTAAATTTACAAATAAAGTTGAATGCTTATCCAACTTTATATACAGTATATAGAGCTGGGAGATCATATAGTTTACATTTTGTGGCAATGTAAACAATAATAGTTACAGGTTTTGATTTTAACGTTCATGAAACCAGTGAGGTTTTGCTGAGTTTATAGTAATTTGGTGTAGTAGTAATTTGTATCACTGCAACGAGTAAATGATGCGTGTAAATGTCAGGGTTAAAAAAGGAAGTAGTATTTTTATGGCTTCTTTGATTGGTCCGTTTTTATGGCTGAATGAAAGAGTGTTTTATGTTTCAGCAGAGAGTGAAAGATGGTGCTTCGTCTCTCAGCTCTTGATGTGGTTTCATATTTACGTGTGTTATGGTGTGATTTTGTTTATTGGAGGTGAAAGCAGACTCTGTTGTTTTTCAGGTGGAGTCCCAGAGCAGAATCCCTGTTTTACTGGGAGACACGGCTGTGATACCAATGCTGTTTGTCGTGCTGCTCAGGGAAAAGAGTTCACCTGTGAATGCGCTGCTGGATTCACCGGAGACGGACGGGTTTGTTACGGTAACGATCCTCGTTTACTAAGGATGTTACGATATCAAAATCTCACAATATGATAATATCTCGATATGAAGTCCACGATATTTATTGTGATATTTAAAAAAGAAAAAAGACATGAAAACTTGAAGAAAAAAAAATGAAAATTTTGTACATTTTATTGTTAAATTATTCTATCTAATGTACTTTGAAAGTCAAGATTAAGAGCTCCAACCCATCTTCTTAACTAAGAAAAAAGAAAGTCTTGTACCTGAACTTTAAAGGGGACTTAACCCTCTTTTTATTTATTGTATACTGTCTCAGTCTAAATTACATTCACACTGGTGTTTTAGGAAGCCAAACTAATTAAAATATAATAATAATAACAACAATTTTATATTATTGTTATTCCTATTACAGTAATAGCCATATATTGTAAAACAGTTGCACTGTAAAATAAAGGTATATTATTTTTGCTTTACACTACAGTAGGGAAATTATAATACTTCTTTACTAATTTCTACACTTGAGAGAGATATTTTGAATTTGGACTGCATTTAAACCACGAGCTGTCAGCAATTCATACTGCACTTTAAAGCTTTTATTTTGATGGAAACAGCAGTAGAGCTTTATTTTTTTTTTAGAGTTTTAAGGAAAACTCCAGTTTCAGTGAAAACAGTCTTACAAAAACACATCTCACTACAAATCTAGTGAAATGCTGTAATCATCTGCTGAAAATAAAGCATAACTGGTGAGTGTTGCGTTCCCAAACACGCGCTAAACTCGCTGATTGTGAAATGAGTCGTTCTGAGGCACTGAAAACACCAGATCACCAGCTGATCGCCTCAACAATGTGTGCGTTTCACTTTAAAACACGCAGCGAAAACAGATTAGATGAGGGGATTAATCCATATTGTGCTTTCGGTTTTAGTTCGTTTGACAGATGCTGTGCCAAAGCATAATGCCCCAAAACACAACTTTAAAGACCTTTTATGTTAGAATAAGAAGTTTAAATATATTTTAAAAACTACACTTCTTGCCCAGAAGACCCATCGTTTCATATCGTCATGTGTCCACGATAATATCGCTATCTTGATACCACGATGCTGATAATACCATTACATCCCTTTCGTTCACGGATTATGATGTTTACAGTGCTTGCATTCAAACATCTGCATCGAGTTACTGAAGAGCTCGTTCATCTCAGCGCTGGCTGTAGAAATTCTATTATAATTTAATTTGAGTTCAAAGCAGCTCGTGGTTCACAGACGGGTCGATGATCCAATGCAAACACGCAGCGGAAGAGACTTGTGACTGTATATACAATGTTTCCTCTCTTTGGGATTTAGGGTAAAGAAAACACTTTTTACCTCCTGGACTTTCTGTGTGATTTGGTCCACAATTTGTTCCCTTTTTTTATTTATTTATTTTTTTTTTTAGAAGATCTGGGTTTTGTTATTGTTGTTAATGGCTTTTCATGTCGAAACTGACACTTAGAGCATATGCACAGAAATAGATCTGAACTATTGCTGCACTTTCTAATAAGTGCTTCATCTAAAAGTCTAAAATAAAGTCAATATGAAATCAACATTCACTTTATTAATTGGTAAATCACAAAAAAACCTGTCCAGAACATATGTTATTATTAATTTTATTATGAAAATATATGTTTATATTGTTTTAATGTATTTTTATTATATATTAATAATGTATTTTTATATAATGTTAAGTTTATTATTAAAACATATGTTTATATTGTTTTAATGTATTTCTATTAGATATTAATAATATATTTTTATTACATGTATGTAAAATTATATATATATGTTTAACTTGTTATTATATTATATTAGTATGTATACATATAAATATATATATATATATATATATATATATATATATATATATATATATATATATATATATATATATATATATATATAAAATTAAGAGTTAAAATATAGTACATATGTTTAAATTTTTCATACATTATTTTAAATTAATTATATTAATATAATATTATATTATATCATGTTATATTCTATTATATAATGTTTATATATATATATTATAATTATAGTTATATGTATATATTTCATTCATTATATGTATATAAGAATTGTTTGTTCCTTTCCATTAATAAAAAACTTCAAAACTAAAGCCTATATTGAGCTCATTTCTGTGTTAATATATGAATTTCTCTCCTGGTTTGTCAGATGTTGATGAGTGCTCAGAAAGCCCTCAGATCTGCGGTCCGTTCAGCATCTGCAACAACCAGCCCGGATCTTTTCGCTGTGAGTGTCTGGACGGCTTTCAGTTCTCCAGCGACGGACGGACATGTGTCGGTAAGAGCAAAGTCCCTTTAACAAAAATCATTTCACTCAGCGGTCATCTTTGAAATGCCTCTTGGGCATGCGAGTGTACTGTATTTTTCGGGAGTTAATGCGGTTGTCGAATGCGGTTATCACCTCTGTATTTTAGTGAATTATGGGTGTACAGAATGTGATTAAGGAGAAAAAGGTGAAGTGACAACCGAATTTAACTGCAGTGTGTACGTGGCCATAAAGTTTTTGGCAGTGGCGTAGCAAGTCAGCCCCGGGCGCATATGCACAAAATTTGTACGGGCCCCCCCAAATGAAATGGGCTCCAACTCAGTTAACTTGATTTTTCACATGCTGTTTTAATTACGGTATAAATGCTTGGAAATGATATTTAACTTTTTCAAGTCCATTCATTGCACGCAAGCCACCCAATAATCGCAATAAGCTTTGTGCTTTTTTATTATAATAAGTCTCATCCTTCTGTAAATTTTAAGATCAGATATAAACAATAAATGTGTTTTGCGCTCTTTTGTTTGTAGTGAGGTAACTACATTCGCCTCAGTTCAAGCGGCATGTGAATCAATGATATTTTCCTCTTTTATATTTGCAGCACGAAATAAACATGAATAAATATTTGAATGCATATTGAAAAAAAAATCTGAACAATTTAATACAAACGAATGTCTCATGAAATCGATCAATTAGAGTTTCAAAAACATCTATAAGCCTACGTTTTATTGCTGTTTTTCGTGTTAAGAATGACAGGTTGGATGACTTTTTTTTTTTTTTTTTTGCGGAGTGTAATTTTCACATGAACTTCACGCAATATAACATGTAATTTTGACTTTATTATTAAAATAGTATGAAGTTAATCTTATTTAGTTATTTTTCAGCGTGACACTAAAATGCCGCTGTAGGGTAATTGTACTGCATGCAAACACAATCTTGGCACAGCGGCCCAAAAAACAAAACAAAAATCAATCAATCAATCAATCAATCAATCAATCAATCAATAAATAAATAAAACAGTATGAAGTTGACGACCCTGACTCCCCATATCTCCTCATTGGATGCGCCTTTAGAGAGAAATGCATCTTTACGTATTACATAGGCTAATGAAAGAGTTTTTAATTTTTGATTTGAATTATTTCGTTGTAAAGTAGTAATTTATAGCATTCTATAAATATATTTATCATGTCAGTGAGGCAAGTATTTGCTGAGTTTCGGTTCAGTTTTTGTGAAGTGTTCCTGCTCGAGATCAAGACCACCCTGTTTGTTTTCTTTATTTTACAAAAGCAAAACGTTTTGTTTATATTGTGAGTGCACACAAATAAAACTATTTGCAGCTTCAAATGATGTATACTCTTACCTTTATGAGGCAGAATTATGGCGTATTTTAATTTTCCACTCTTAAGAAAAAAAAATGCAAGTGATCTCGCTAGCGCCTCCATGTCCTTCAAAGCGTGCTTCAGCTTCCACTTTTAGCACAAACTATTTGATATGTAGGCCCTATCACACATTTATCTTAAATTTTTTAATTTATATTGTGAAATGCATGAAGTTTTTTATGTCTCAAATTGTGTTTATTTGAGAAGGGTAAACTGATCAAACATATGCTGAACTCACTGTCTGGCGCTGGCCGCTTGGTATTTGAAAAAAACAAAAACAAAAAAAACAACAACTTGAATTTAACAAACATGAAATGTTCCAAATAAAGAAATGAAATGAAATATAACCACTTTGCCATTAAAAACCAAAACAGAACTTTTTTAATGGCTGCAACAGCAGCTGTGTAAAGGGGAAGAGAGAGAGAGAGAGAGAGAAAAGACACGGGCAGGGCTCTATATTCATTCCCTTGTTTCAATTAAAAATTCCCCCTCGGCTCGGCGGGCCCCCAATCTGCCCGGGCCCATATCCACCTGCATACCCTGCATACCCCATACGCTACACCCCTGGTCTTTGGTAAGAGCCTGAGTTTGGAGACACGCACCCCTGACCGAAGCACATCTGAAATGTGATTTGGTCTGAGTTTGCTGTGATTGTGTTTCTGCAGAGACGGAGCGTCCTGTGGATCACTGTCAGAGAGGAACACACGACTGTGACGCTCCTAATCGCGCTCGATGCAGCTACAGCGGAGACTCATCTTACATCTGCTCCTGTCTGCTGGGCTTCTCTGGAGACGGACGGGCATGCCAGGGTAACGTCTCAATCACCGATGAGCATGAAATAAACACTAAAATATAGCTTTAATGGTTAGTAGTGCGTGTAAATCTCAGTTTTTGATGGTGAATTCAGATTTTTTCTAGGCCAAATTTTGAATTCTCAAATAAAGGTTCCAAAGCCTAGTGAGCTGCCTAACTAGGCTACATTTCTGAACCTTATTTTGCTGTCTTATAAGAGGGCTCATTCACAGCAATGTTATTTAAGTATCATTAGTTTTTCTAAATTTTTCAAATTAGATTTTATTTTTATATTTTTGTTTTCACTTTAATTTTAGTTACAATTTTAGTAATTTTGTTGTGTTTTGACATTTTTATTAGTTTTATTTATGTATTTTTGGATTTCACTTTAATTTTAGTTACAGTTTTAATAACTTTTTTGTTTTTTTTTGTCTATTTAGTTTTTATTAATTTTTATTAATTAGTTTTATATTTATATATTTTTATATTTTCTTTTTTCACTTTAATTTGAAAAAGTTAGTAATTTTATCGTTTTTGTCATTTTTATACTTAAAAACATGTCTATATAGTTTTAATAAATTTTTTAATGTTTTTTTAATAATTTTGCTGTGTTTATTGATCTCACTTTTTTAAACATGTCTACATAGTTTTTAGGAATTTTTATTTGTTAGTTTTTATTTTTGTTTTGTTTTCACTTTAATTTTAAAATGTTAGTAATTTTGTCGTTTTTGTCATTTTTATACTTAAAACATTTCTATATAGTTTTAATGAATTTTTATTTGTTTTTATTTTTGTATTTTCTGTTTTTTTCTGTTTTATTTTTGATTAATTTTTGTTTTTTAAATCTCCATATAATTTTATTTATTAGTTCTTTATTTTTATATTTCTGTTTCCACTTTAATTTTATAGTTTGAGTGATTTTGTTGTTGTTTTTTTTTGTTGTTTTTATTAATTTATTTTTTATAATATATCTCTGTATTTTTATAAATTTTTGTCTATTACTTTTTATTTTTAGATTTTTTTTCACTTTAATTTTAAAGTTTTTTTGAGTGTCTTTTTCATCAATTAAACTTTTTAAACATTTTTATTTATTAGTTCTTTATTTTTATATTTTCTGTTTCCACTTCAATTATATAGTCTTAGTAATTTTGTTTGTTTAATTCATTTAATTTTTATAGTATATCTCTGTATTTTTATTAATGTTTATCTATTACCTTTTATTTGTAGATTTTATTTTTTCATAATAATTTTGAGTGTTTTTTTTTTTTTGTCAATTTAACTTTTTTAAACATTTTTTTTTCGATAATTTCTACGCGGAAAAAATACGTTTGTGATAACTAGTAAATGTGTGTTAATTATAAAATGTTTTATTAATTTCCATGACTTTTCCAGGTCTACAAATCAGACTTTTAAAATCTGATTACAAACAGGAAATTAACAGAAACAATCATCCAAAATTCATCAAATATGAGACAAATTTAAAACCTGCTGTAAATCAGCTCTAAAAGCACACTAGTGTCTCTCAGCAGTAATGTGAGTCTCTCAGCAGACAGCAGGGACCCTGGAGACAGGAAGTGCTGTGATCTGGACAGGAAATGCTGCCCACAGCTGTGTGTTATTTATCACTCTCGTTCTCTCTCCGTCTCTCATATTCCCGTCTGGAGACGCTGCAGCTGTAAGGAAGGGCTGGTGTGTGTTTGTTCGGCTGTGAGAGAGCGATTCGCTGCATTAATAACTCGCAGCAGATGTGCATTCCTTCATATAGAGCTGCACATATAGAGTTGTAAAATTGATTCTCTGTAACAGATATCGACGAGTGCCAGCCGGGCCGTTGCCATAGCGATGCCATCTGTTACAACACACAGGGCTCCTTCACCTGTCAGTGCCGGCCTGGTTTCCACGGCGATGGCTTCAGCTGCACACCTGGATCAGGTAGGTGTGACAATACAGTCATGGCCAAAAATATCGGCACCCTTGGTGAATATGACCAAAAGAAGGCTGTGAAAATTAATCTGCATTGTTAATCCTTTTGATCTTTTATTTAAAAAATTCACAAAAATCTAACCTCTCATTGGATAATAAGAATTTAAAATGGAAGGAAATATCATTATGAAATAAATATATTTCTCTAATACACGTTGGCCACAATTAACGGCACCCTTTTATTCAATACTTATTGAAACCTCCATTTGCCAGTTTAACAGCTCTAAATGTTCTCCTATAATGCCTGATGAGGTTAGAGAACACCTGACAAGAGATCAGAGACCATTCCTTCATCCAGAATCACTCCAGACCCTTTAGATTCACAGCTCCATGTTGGTGCTTCTTCTCTTCAGTTCACTCACTCATTTTCTACAGGGTTCAGGTCAGAGGACTGGAATGGCCAGCAGAAGCTTGCTTTTGTGCTCAGTGACCCATTTTTGTGTTGTTTTTGAGGTTTGTGTTTGGATTATTGTACGGTTGGAAGATCCAAACATGGCCCATTATAAGATTTCTAACAGAGTCAGTCACTTATTGATTTTTTTATCTGTTGGTATTTGATAGAATCCATGATGCCATGTGTCTAAACAAGATGTCCAGGACCTCCAGCAGAAATATAGACCCACAACATCAAAAATACAGCAGTATATTTCATTGTACACATGGGGTACTTTTTATCCCTGTGTTCACCAAACCCATCTTGAGTGTTTGCTGCTAAAAAGCTAATTTTTTAGTTTCATCTGACCATAGAAGCCAGTCCCATTTGAAGTTCCAGTCGTGTCTGATAACTGAATATGCTGGAGTTTGTTTTTGGATGAGCGAGGAGAATTTTTCTTGAAACCCTCCCAAACAACATGTGCTGATGTAGGTGCTGTTTGATGATTTTTTTTTAAAGGTTTTCTGACCCCGAGACTCAACTATTTTCTGCAATTCTCCAGCTGTGGTCCTTGGAGAGTCTTTAGCCACTCAAACTCTCCTTCTCACCGTGCATTAGGACGATATAGACACACGTCCTCTTCCAGACAGTTTCCTAACATTTTATGTTGATTGGAAATTCTTAATTATTGCCCTGATGGTGGAAATGGGAATTTTCACTGCTCTAACTCTTTTCTTAAAGCCACTTCACTAATTTGTGAAGCTCAATTATCTTTTGCTGCACATCAGAAATATATTCTTTGGTTTTTCTCATTGTGATGGATGGTTGAGGGAATTTGGGCTTTGTTTTCCCTCCTGTTTATATTTCTGTGAAACAGAAAGCCATGGCTGGATAATTTCATGTTCATAATCACCCTGGAGTGCTCAAAATTGTGAATATGAATGGGAATATACTTCAGAGATATTTTACTCATAAGAATTTCTAGGGGTACCGATAATTGTGTCCAACGTGTGTTAGAGAAAAACATTTATTTCATAATGATATTTCCCCCCATTTTAAATTCTTATTATCCAATGAAAGGTTAGATTTTTGTGAATTTTTTAAATAAAACAAAAGGATTAACAATGCAGTTTCATTTTCACAGCCTTCTTTGATCATATTTACCAAGGGTGCCAATATTTTTGGCCATGACTGTATATGATGCTTTAGCGTCAAAGCAAATTACTTTCTTTAACTTCTGTGAGTCTTATATGAAAACCAGGGTGAAACCATAAAAAAAAACTAAATAAAAAAAAAAACACTTATTTGTGCTTATTTTAATAAATAATAAAAATGAGAAAAGCACAACACAAAATTACTAAAAGTAAAACTAACATATATATATTACAAATTATAAAATGCTAGATAAATAAAAATAATTTATAAATCATAATAATAAATAATAATTAATGAATAAAAGAATGTGTAATGTGCTCCCTTGCACTGGTCCTAGTCAGAATTCTAGCAGCTGAATTTTGCACCAACTTTAATTTACTTAGGGTAGCTTTTGAAGCTCCAGCCAGCAAATTATTACAATAATCAATACATGAAAAAACAGAAGTGTTGATTAACTTTTCAGCCACAGAAAAAGTCAGCATGGGGTGTAATTATTACATAAATATTAAAAACTATAAAATAATAAATAAAAAGTATTTTAAAAAAGTATACTTTTTTTATAAATAACAATTTTATTTTATAATGAATCATTCACAGTAAGACCAAACACATTTAGATAGTAAATGAAGTTGATTTGGATTGTATGTTGACTTTAAAGTACATAAGTCTTAACAGGATGCTCTTTCTTCATTTTTGTCATTCAGTTCCTCAGTTTCTCTCTCCCACACGTTTCTCATGGCTGTGAAAGCGTCTGTTCGCTTGCGATGGTCAGATAAGAACTCATGTAATTCAAACACTCATTGTAATTTGTCTGAGTGTTTTCCTTCCTCTTCCTCTGGGAGTTTTGCTCAGTCTGGTCTACGTTATCATATGTTTCTCATATAGAGTCTCAACACGCCTTCTCTGCAGTCAGCCAGGAATGTGTCTCAGTCTCTGTTCTTTGTTCTGCTTGTGTTTTATATACTGTACTGATCATCTGGAGCAACATCAGAGTGACAGTTATGTAACATTCACCTGCTCACTTATGATTGAAAGATGTAATATTTTTGAAGTCTCTTCTGCTCACAAAGGCTGTGTTTCTTTGATCAAAAATACAGTAAAAATAGTGAAATATTATTGCTATTTAAAACATCTGTTTTCTGTGTGAATATCTGTTCAACTGTAATTGATTTCTGTGATGCGCAGCTGAATTTTCAGCATCATTACTCCAGTCTTCAGTGTCACATGATCCTTCAGAAATCATTCTAATATGCTGATTTGCTGCTCAAGAAACATTTCTGATTATTATCAATGTTGAAAACAGTTGTGCTGCTCAATATTTTTGTGGAAACTGTGATACATTTTATTTTTCAGGATTCACAGATGAATAGAAAGTTCAAAAGCCCAGCATTTATTTGAAATCTTTTGTAACATTATAAATGTCTTTACTGCCACTTTTGATCAATTTAATTTAAACAAACTGAATTGAAGCAAAAGATTTGCTTCATGTGGTTTTTTTATTTACTTTTTGATCATCAAAGAATCCTAAAAAAAAGTATCACAGCTTCCAGAATATATTAAGCAGCGCAACTGTTTCCATCATTGATAATAAATCAGTATATTAGAATGATTTCTGAAGGATCATGTGACACTGAAGACTGGAGTAATGATGCTGAAAATTCAGCTTTGCATCACAATAATAAATTGCGTTTTAAAGTATACTAAATTAGAAAACTGTTATTTTAAATTGTAATAATATTTCACAATATTACTGTTTTTGGTGTATTTTTAATGAAAAAATGCAGCCTTGATGAGCAGAAGAGGCTTTCTTGAACATAAAAAATCTTACTGATCATAGATAGATAGATAGATAGATAGATAGATAGATAGATAGATAATTTCTTTTCTTTTCAGTTTTTAAGGCCTGTTTAGGCGTTTTAAAGACGTTGAATGATTTTACAATGATTTTTAAATTCAAAATAAATGAGCACATATTTATTCAAAAAATCATTTTATTCTTTTTACTCAAAATATATAATTTCTTATTTTTTCTTTTCATTTTAAGATGAAATATCTTGACACAGTGGTGTAACTTAGTAACGACGGGCCCCAGTGCAGGCTATAACGACGGGCCCCAGTGCAGGCTATAACGACGGGCCCCAGTTCAAGCTATAACGACGGCTGCACGGTTGTGAAGCACATACAAACACACAGCGCTCGTGTCTGGAAGAAAACCCATATAAGTGAATTTATGCCTAACCTTCTTAATTTAGACCAACTAAAATCAGTATCTTATCTGTTTCTCATAATAAATTGAACAGTTCTCTTTGCGTACGTCTCTCTCCAACACACACACACACACACACACACACACACAGGAATCACGGCAAACGCACTCCTCTCCGAGAGGCAAGAGAGCACGACCATCTCACGGCACCCACGGTCAGATGTACCTAAAAGAAAGAAACATCTCCATTCGATAAGAAATTCGTTGGTCTGTGTTAAATAACAGGCGATCTATTGCTGGAATGTGTTATGGCGAGCGCTCGCCGCTGTTATCAGATGCGCTCGTGCACAATGCGCATCTTCACACAGATGATCGAGCGCTCCGTTCTGGTAAAAGCACAAAACAAAATGCACACAAACGTGTCCTTGCTCTTGATATACAATCAGTGAAATGTGGTAAAGTGTGTGATGTGTAGCACCTACAGCTCTGCAGATCCTACTGACCAATCACAACATTAGAAAGCAGTGGCTCAAGTTTAATTTCAACAATAAACCTGATCATCTCAGTCTGATCTGAAGAGTTTGAGTGGCACATTTCAGTGCAGATTTAATGATAGTGAACTCAACAAAGCACTGCTGCACATTTCTTAAAGACAACGCAGAAAAAACCCAGCCTTTTCAGTTGTAAGTGCCAAGGAGAGGAAGGAAAGCAATGATTAAAAACTACTTTTTGACTATTTTTGACACAAAACTTTGGCTGACATTTTAAGAGAAACTCATGGAAAAAATTAAAAGATAAATACGTGATATGAACCCTTTAATCAGAAGAGTGTGTTTTTGGATGGTTTTCAGGTACATATTAGGATTTTTAAGACTAATATTGTAATGAAAGTATCATCCTGTCCAGATACAATGATTAAATTCAATTCAATTCCATTCCATTCCATTCCATTCCATTCCATTAAATTGGATCCTTTGAGCCTTATATGAAAACAACCTTTTTTTACCTCAAAATAATGTTCTCAGATGAATGTCACCAGATACAATGATTTTTTTAAATTAAAATAAATGTAAAAATGATTTTAAAAAAATTAATTAATCATATAAATTAAAAAGTTAACATTTATAATTATATTTATAACTTATAATAATAAATGTATAAAATCTATAATAACAAATAATGAAATAAATGAAAAATAAATCAATATTTTTTTTTTACTGATCTCAGATAAATGTCACAAGATAGAATTATTATTTTTTTAATTATAAAAAATAAATAAAAAATATATAAAATTTTATATATATATATATATATATATATATATATATATATATATATATATATATATATATATATATATATATATATATATATATATATCAGACCAAAAACACACAGAGTCCATTTGGATTTCATGTTGGCTTTACAGTTTGTTTGTTTGTTTTTATTTATTGACTTTTAGAGTCTTTTAGGAGTTTTAAGACTGTAATATTGTAATGAAAATCATCCTGTCCAGATACAATGATTAAAATAAAGTAAAATAAAACTCAATTAAAATAATTTGGCATTCATTTAATTGAGTGCAACAAATGCTGATGTAACGTTTACCTACAACTGCACTTTTTGCATTTTGCATAATAACATAACATTTAACTTTTAGTCAATAAGATCTCATCACAATGCAAAACTGATCCTAAAACTAGGCTTCATGGTCTTTATGCAAAATATATATAAATTCTAATGTCATGAGTGTTGTGCGGTTTAACGAAGGACAGTCACATAGATCAACTACAGCAGATGTCACCAGATCCCCTTCTGAAGGGCCCCGGGCCCCAAAAACCAGACACACAGAAACCGCCGGCTCTCAGACAGAACAGAGAGCATCTCATCATCTGTGTCTCATCTGTCTTTAAAACTATTAGAGGTCTTGAAGTTACTACACAGTCAAACCAAAAATTATTCAGACACCAGATATCATTTTTGACATTTTTTTACTAGTAGGAGCAGGACACTATAGTTCATTTATGTAAGCGAGGATAGCAAAATAAAGTAAACTGTGACATATTATACCCCAAAATTCTTCATACAGGGGACTACCTGTAAAACTGATACAAATTAGGGAGCAAAACTTTGATTTGACACTTTGACCTGACCGACCATGTTTTGTTTCATACCTTTCTATCAAAGTTATCTGACATTATCAACATGAATTTGTTCTGACACAGTTTAACTCTTGAGTTCTTGTCATATATGTGACCCTGGAGCACAAAACCAGTCATACGTAGCACAGGTATATTTGTAGCGATAGACAGCAATACATTGTATGGGTCAAAATGATACATTTTTCTTTTATGCCAAAAATCATTAGGATATTAAGTAAAGATCATGTTCCATGAAGATATTTTGTAAATTTCCTACCGTAAATATATCAAAACTTAATTTTTGATTAGTAATATGCATTGCTAAGAACTTCATTTGGACAACTTTAAAGGCGATTTTCTCAATATTTAGATTTTTTTGCACTCTCTGTATGTCTCTCTATATTGCAAAAGAGCAGTAAAATGAGTGATTTTGATCATCTGTTTGCTGCAGATCGTGAGCAGACAGCGTGTGAGCGTCACAGAGAAGCGGCTCAGTCTTCCTCTTCCTCGGGCGGATACGTCTTCTTCCGTCCACGTCCGGCCGTCGGTCAGTATGTGCCCAGCTGTGACGCTTACGGCGCTTACGAACCCCTGCAGTGTCACGCCAGCATCGGTCAGTGCTGGTGCGTCGACTCGACCGGAGAGGAGATTCCCGGATCCAGAGCCCAAGCGGGCAGCAGACCCATGTGTAAGAGCCCAGATATTTGAGTTTGAAAATACTGTCTGAAATACTGATTAACCTATGATTATTATTTTATATTTTGAGGCTTCTTCTCATTTGTGACCCTGGAGCACAAAAGCAGTCATAAGTAGCACAGGTATATTTGTAGAAATAGCCAAAAATACATTGTATGGGTCAAAATTATCCATTTTTCTTTTATGCCAAAAATCATTAGGATATTAAATAAAGATCATGTTCCATGAAGATATTTTGTGAATTTCCTACCGTAAATATATCAGACCTTAATTTTTGTTTAGTAATATGCATTGCTAACTTCATTTGGACAACTTTAAAGGCAATTTTCTCAATATTTTGATTGTTTTGCACCCTCAGATTCCAGATTTTCAAATAGTTGTATCTTGGCCAAATATTGTCCAATATTGTGCATTTGACAGATAGAAATATACACTGCAATGATGGCGTATAGTTTAGCTGAGAATTGAACCTATAATTATGCCGTTACGAGCACCATGCATTTGCAGTTTAAGCTTCAGGAAACCACAAACATTGCATGCTTTTCCAAGCCTTTTCTTTTTAAAATGTGTTAATTTTTTTTAAAGATAATTACAATACAGTTTATAGAATTTACAGATTATGAAATGTCAGGGGGGAAAAAAAGTATTTAAATACAGTTGTAAATTCAAATGTTTTTTTCTGTTTTTGTTTTTCACATAAGTGAAAATTTTCACGTTTTGCACATAAGTCACACAAAAATGCCTGAATATTGTTGTATTATTAGGGATTCCCAAACATTTTTGTCAGCCGAACCTTTTTTCCATTAAATATTTAATTTTTTTAGTAAGCGTTTTAATTTGATTTGTTTTTATCTTTTCTTATTTTTTTATTTTATGATTTCATGCATTTGTAATAAATGTTTTATTTATATTTTTTAACATCTTAATTATTTATTTTAATTGTATATTTTCATAATTTAATGCATTTTTATTTATTTGTGTTTTTAGTTTTTTTTATTTGAATTATTTTAATGATTTATTTATTTTGATTTTACATTTTTGATTGAATTATTTACTATTTTTTGTTCATAGTGTGATTTTTGGTGAATTATATTGAATCCAATTTAACCCGCACTATAAATTTGGTACTCAGGTAATAAGAGCATTAATGCCAACAAGCCCCTCCCTCTTTCCGTAGGTATTGATCACAATGTGGCTCCGCCCCTCATTGGCCCCACCCCCAGAGCTGACATCAGTCCTCTGACTCCTGGAGCAAACCTCTTATTCGCTCAAAGCGGCAAGATCGATCACATCCCTCTGGATGGAAACCGGATGAACAAAGACCAGGCCAAGACCGTTCTGCACGTACCTGTGAGTTAATTACTGTCATCCTCTCGCTATGATCAACTTCTCATTTACACTGCTGGTACTACAGCAAATGTGCAATATTAGACAAAGATAAATTAGATAAATTCAATTAGATAAATTCAATATTTATTTATTTATTTATATTTTGCTATTTTTAACCTTTTTTATTTTTACATTCATATAGTGATTAATTTATTTATACTTTGCTACATTTTAACCTTTTTATTTTTAATTAATTAATTATATAATATAGATTTTGCTACAGTTTAACCGTTTTATATTTTAACATTTATTTATTTAGATTTTACTACATTTTAACCTTTTTAATTTTTAAAATGATTAATTAATTAATTATTAATTTATTCATGTATATTTTGCCATATTTTAACCTTTTTTATTTGTAAAATGATTAATCAATTAATTTATTTATTTATATTTTGCTACATTTAAACTTTTTAATTTTTACATTTATTTAATGATTCATTTATTCATATTTTACTACATTTTAACCTTTTTAATTTTGAAACTATTTATTTATTTATTCAGATTTTTCTAGATTTGAACCTTTTTATTTTTACTATTATTTATGTATTTTGATTTTGCTGTATTTGAACCTTTTTTAATTTTTACATTTATTTAGATTTTGCTACATTTTAACCTTTTTTAATTTTTAAAATTAATTTATTTATTTATTCATTCATATTTTGCTACATTTTAATCTTTTTTGCCATGAAAATAGTCTTTTTAGCTGGCATGGTGTTAAATTATAAACAAACAAACAAACAAACATGAAAAATTACTATTTATACACGTATAGTGTCTTCAGAATGTATTTGTAAACTGAAGTTACTTAAAATACATATAAATACGAAAGCATTTTTTGTAAATAAAGATGCACAAACACATTTTACATCAAAATGTTTGACAGACAAAAGTTTGTTGGGTTTGAAAAGCTAAAACAATAGATGTACTGTTGAAGAAAATTGATTTTAGTTTCTTGGAGCCACAATATGATGGAAAATTGTTTCTAAATGGATCCAGAACCTCCACATCATCTGCACTGAAATATGACAAAACCTCAGTTTACTGCTGTTGTAACCACCGGCGGTCATCAGTCAGTTCAACACATTCCAGCAGGAAAACTAGTAAACAAGAGATGATTTTCTGAAGGCACTGGTCAGACTGAGGTTCAGAATCAGGTTTGATTGACCGTCATGTGTGGGATGTTTGAGATTCAGCAGCTGCAGCAGAGAAACTCCTTCATCATGCTGCCCTGAGCATGCATGAAAAATCAAAGACCCTTATTTTTGCCCCTTACTTTGCTCCAAAATTCAATATCTTTTAAGCATATTTGAATGGACTGTTGTGATTTAAAATTTACTATTCAGTGGATTCATATGAAAAGATTTTAATGAAATGAGGCCTTATTTTGAATCAAAAATAAGCTTTTTATTTATTGATTTTTTTGCTACATTTTAAACTTTTTATTTTTAAAATGATTTGATTTTTGTTACATTTTAAGAGTATTTTATGTATTAATGTTTTGCTACATTTCAACCCTTTTTAAATGTTTTAAATAGTTTATTTATTTACATTTTGCTACATTTTAACCTTTTTATCGAATTATTTAACATTTAGCTACATTTTTACCTTTTTAAATGAATGAATGAATTTAATTTATTTTGCTTCATTTTAACCTTTTTTTAATTTATTTTTAATTTATTTATATTTTGTTTTTTTTTGTATTTATTTTTGCATTTTAACCTTATTTATTTATTTTTTCTACATTGTAATAATTTTTGCCATGAAAATAGCTATGGTAGCTGGCATGGCGTTAAATTATAAACAAACAAGCAAGCACAAAAAGGACTTTTTCCTGCAAATAAAGTTGAGTATGAAGTTGTTCTAAATGTTTGTGTTCCTCATAGCCTGTTCATTATTAAAAATATCATCATGGTTCTCTGTTTTGCTGTGTCATCTGTTGTGCTCGGAGCCGTTATTGTTTGTGTTGATGCGTGCAGGGTAAAGTGGTGATCGCGGTGGCGTTCGACTGCGTGGAGCAGATGATCTACTGGTCTGATATCACTCAACCCTCCATCAGCAGAGCCAAGCTGCAGGGCGGAGAAACCTCTGTCCTCATCACTAAAGGTGATTCACACACAGCACATCAATCACACTACAGTGCCTGAATGTCATTATACTTGATCAGGGATTCCCGCTGAACCTCTTTGATCTAAAATATTTACTTTAGAATTTTATATTTACTGAGATTAAGTTATTATTTCAATAATCTAACAACACATTTGCACATTTACGGTTCTCTGATGTTGGTTTATGCTCATTTGACAATGCAGGTAAACAGAAAATATTAAATCTTTTTTAGTGTTTTATTATGATTTTTTTAATGACTTATTTATTTACATGACGTATTTATTTATTTAAATTGTACCTTTTTATTATTTTTTGTGTGTTATTTTGATTGTTTTTAAATGATCTTAATTTTACTTTTTTAATCAATGGTTAATAATTTTTTTTTATTTGATTGTTTTTATTTTTGAATGATTTATTTTAGTTTTACAGTTTTATAATTTTATTATTTTTTATTTGATTTATTTTTAAATTATTATTATAACATTTTGTATTACATAATTGTTGTAGTGTTTTATTTTAATTGTTTTTTTAAATTATGTATTTTAATTTTTATGAATTTGTTTTTTATTAGTGTCTTATTTTGATTATTTTTATTTGAAAATGATTTATTTATTTTTTTAATGTTTTATAATTTATAGTTTTATTAATTTTAAAGTGTTTTACTTTGATGTGTTTGTCTTTTAAAATTATTATTATTATTATTATTATTATTATTATTTTAATATTTATTATTATTTAAAATTTTTATGATTTAATTAATTTTTATTGATTAATGATTAGATTTCAATTAGCTCATTCATGAACCCCAGTTTGGGAAATCGTGTAATAAATAAAAAACATTAAATAAATGCCACTTGCTTTGATTTTTATTTAATGTAATGACATTCAGACAAAATGTTACTTCAGAATGTTACTTCAAATAATTCTTTGCAACATTGGTTTTGTTTTTTGAAATATATCAAGCTCTAGAATGGAAATCCGTATCTGTATGTTGTTTCAGATCTGGGCAGTCCTGAAGGAATCGCCATCGATCACATGTCCAGAAACATGTACTGGACCGACTCCATACTGGACCGCATCGAAGTGTCCAGACTGAACGGAAGTCAGCGGCATGTCCTCTTTGACAATGACCTCATCAACCCGCGCCCCATCGTCGCTGACCCCGCTTACGGGTGCGTGTGTGTTTATATATGACCCTGGAGCACAAAACCAGTCATAAGGGTCAATTTTCTGAAATTGAGATTTATACATCATCTGAAAGCTGAATAAATAAGCTTTCCATTGATGTATGCAGTGTTGAGGAAAGTTACTTTTAAAAGTAATGCATTACAATATTGCATTACTCCCTGCATTACAATAATGCATTACAATATTGCATTACCAATTAAGTTACTTAGTTACTTTTTATGGAAAGTAATGTTACATTACTATTACGATACTTTTTCAATCTGGGCAGGGCTTGCTTGTTTGTTTTTAATTTACAAAAAAGGTCTATTTTTGGCAAATGTAAAAGCCCTTTCACACCAAAAGTGAAATGAACAAGCCTCAGGCTGAAGGGAAAGTAAATTCACATCTGTACAATAGAATGTAGAAGAAGTAAGTTCAACGCACTTCAGCTATAAAATACACGCTTCAGCACAAATGTTTATCTAGAGTAATTTTTTTATTAGTATGGTTGAATTGGATCATCGAAGGTCAGCAGCAAAGACACTGGTTAATAAAATGGGATTAAATACATAAAGGATATTTGTGTTATTTAACATTTAATTATCATATTCATAGTAAAGTCATATTCTGAGTTGCATTTCACTGTTTTTATTTATTTTGAGGAATACTGAATCTGTTTTTTTTTTTTTTTTGCAAGTGAGATGAATTAATGCATGTTCACATTTATTCTAGAACTACAGTAACATCTTACTCCTGATTTCTCTCAGCATGCGGACAGGAGAGCTGTCAAGCAATAAAAAAAGTAACTGACGTTACTTATTTGAAAAAGTAACTCCTTCCAAATTAAAAAGTAATGTGTTACTTTACTAGTTACTTGAAAAAAGTAATCTGATTACATAACTCGTGTTACTTGTAATGCATTACCCCAACACTGATTGTGTGGTTTGGTAGGACCGGACAATATTTGGCTGAGATACAACTATTTGAAAATCTGGAATCTGAGGCTGCAAAAAAATCTAAATATTGAGAAAATCACCTTTAAAGTTGTCCAAATGAAGTTCTTAGCAATGCATATTACTAATCAAAAATTAAGGTCTGATATATTTACTGTAGGAAATTTACAAAATATCTTCATGGAACATGATCTTTTTTTAATATCCTAATGATTTTTGGCACAAAAGAAAAATCAATCATTTTGACCCATACAATGTATTTTTGGCTATTGCTACAAATATACCTGTGCTACTTATGACTGCTTTTGTGCTCCAGGGTCACAAATATGACACACGTCTCTCTGTTCTCCAGATATCTCTACTGGTCCGACTGGAACCGAGACGGGCCCAAGATCGAGCGCTCCGGTTTGGACGGCAGTGATAGGACAGTGCTGGTGCAGGATGGACTGGGGCTGCCCAACGCTCTGACCTTTGACCCCCAGAGCAGGCAGCTCTGCTGGGCCGACGCAGGTCAGCTTCTCATTCAGCAGCAGCAATCATGATTCATGTTTGGTTGTTATTGATAAAAGATATTCTCTTTCTTTTTTCACTGATGAATCATTCACTTTAAGACCAGAAGCAAGAGTTTTTGGTTGCAGTGCATAGTAATTTTATTTTATTTTAATATGATTTATTTATTTACATATTACACCTTTTATTGTTTTAATAATTTTTAGGAAATTAGCATTTTTATGATTTTATAGTAAGTGTTTTATTTGATTATTTAGTTTTATTTGATTGTTTTTAAAATGATTTATTTAATTATTTAATTCATTATTTTAATTAAATTTTAATTAATTGTTATTTTAATTAATTTTAATTAATTTTTTTCTTTTGAATGATTTATTTTTAAATTATTTCTTTATTTTAAATGTGCATTTTTATAATTTAATTCTTTTTTTAGTAAGTGTTTTATTTTGATTGTTTTTTAAAATGTTTTTATTATAATTTACCATTTTTATGTGATTTATTTTAATTTGTTTTGTATTTTAAAATTATTTAATTTAATTTTCCAATTTTATTATTCTACGTTGTAGGTCAACTTCATATTTATTCAGCAGAAAATTTATTACCATAGTGGTTATTGTTGCTGAAAGATTATAAGGATATTCTCTTTCTTTATAATCACATCTGATGAATCATTCACTATCAGTTCAGAAGCATGAATTTTCTGTTGTATTCTTCTCTCTGTTGAATCCTGGTAATGTTGTGTGTGTTTCAGGAACTCGTAAGGTGGAGTGTGTAGATCCATTCTCTCGTCTCAGGAGGAAACTGACCGAAGGGATTCAGTATCCGTTCTCCATCGTGTCTTACGGCAAAAACCTCTACTACACCGACTGGAGAAGGTACAACACATTTGCTTTTGCTTCAGAGTCCACTGATTCACAAACAAATGACTCTTATGAATCAGTTATTTGAATGATTCAAAAGAATCAGATTGAATCAGTCTAAAGAATCACTGAGTGGTTTATGAATTAACATCTGACTCAGTGAATGAATGTTTATATGACAATGTGTAGTTAAATATGGACATTCACAAAAGAGTTTTATTGTAATAAAAGGTATTTTAATTAGAAATAAAAACATTAAAATATATTACTACAATAAACAGATTTTTCTTCCTGACTACAAAATCTGGATTGTTTAGGGAAAAATATTCTGTTGGATAATATGATTTAAATTCAGATTTTACCAGCTTCACACCTCTTCACACAGATCTTATAAATGTGTGTTAGTTAGTGATTCATTTTAATTTTACATTTTTAATTTAATTAATTTTTAGTAAGTATCTTACTTTAAACTAAATTTGTTTTTATTTTTAAATGATTTATTTTCATTTAAAATATTTCTGATTTAATTTAAGAGTTTTATTTTGGTTGTCTTCATTTTAAAGTGATTACATATATAATATTATATTATATATATTTTATGATTTAATTTTTCATGTCTTATTTTAATGATTTTTAGTTTGTTGCTTAATTGTTTTTATTTTTATGATTTTTTTTTAATTTTGCATTTTGATTTTACATTTTCATAAATTTTTAGTAAGTGCCTTATTTTTTATTTGTTTTTATGTTTAAATAATTTATTTTAATTTGACATTTTATGATTTAATTGTTTTATATAAATATTTTATTTTTATTGTTTTTATTTCAAGAAGATTCGTTTGTTTTCATTTTACGAAACTAAAGTTCGGTAAAGTACTAAAGTAAGATCAGTTGTTAGTTGGTTAGTTTTTTTATTTTTATTTGTTTTTATTTTATTTTAATTTAACCATTTTTGTAATTTAATTTTTAGTGTCTAATTTTTATTGTTTTTATTTTAAAATATTTTTTTTTATTTGACATTTTAATGAGTTAGTTGTTATTTAGTTAGTTGATTGTTATTTTTATGATTTATTTATTTTAATTGAACATTTTTTACAGAATTTTCAGTGTCTTATTTTGATTTTTTTATTTATTTTTAAATAATTTATTTAAAAGTCTATTTTACAATTATTTATTTATTTGATTTGTCACTAGGGAAGCAGTGGTTGCTATGGACCGTCATGATGGGATGGAGGTGGAGGAGTTTCTTCCTCAGAAACGTTCTCGTACATACGGCATCACTATGACTTACCCACAATGCCCTGCAGGTCTGAGCTCAGATCATAAATAATTTGTAATCTGTAATTTCTGAACTCATTTTAATCGCATGATTCCCATCCGCAGGCGTGAACTACTGCTCTCGCGATAACGGCGGCTGCTCTCATCTCTGTCTGCCGCGGCCAGGCGGATTATCCTGCCGCTGTCCCGATGTTAAAGACGCGTCGTGTGTCGAGCTGGACGAGAATTTCTGAGTTTACGCGAGACTGAGAGACATTGAGAACCGAAGAGGGAATGATTAGTGTTCCTCGTTACGGATCCTTCTGATCGGATCAAGACAATCAATACAGTAGGGATGCACCTGACAGATTCATATCGCATCTGCCACTATCAGTGTTATTCGTCATTGCGTCAGTCTGATGAGGCTGATAACAGACGCAGATCATATCAGGGATTCACAAAAGTACTGAACAGTTCAAGATTAAAGCTTGTTTTCGTCACAGAATAAAAAAATGTAAAAAGGTAATTGCAGCTTTTTTTTTTCACAATTGTGACTTTACAATTGTGAGTTTACTTTTCGCAATTTTGAATATTTATCAGAATTCAGAGTTTACTTTCCGCTATTTTGACTTTTTTTTTTATCAGAATTCTGAGTTTACTTTTCACAATTCTGACTTTTATCGGAATTGTTTACTTTTCACAATTCTGACTTTTTTATCGGAATTCTGAGTTTACTTTTCGCAATTCTGAATTTTTTATCGTAATTCTGTGTTTACTTTTCGCAATTCTGACATTTTTATTGGAATTCTGAGTTTACTTTTCGCAATTTCAACTCCTTAGAATTCGTAATTTATATCGTGCAATTCTGACTTTTCTTTCACACAATTCTGAGTTTATATCTCGCAATTCATTTTATTTCCACCATGGAATAAAAAAATAGAAAGGCAATTTTTTCTCACAGTTGTGAGTTCATATCGTATAAGTGCAAGTTATAAATTCTGAGTTTATATCTCACACGTCTGCCTTTTTCAGGATTCTGAGTTTACATCTTGCAATTCTTTTTTTCAGCAACAGAATAAAAAATAATTAAAAAGTTAATTGCGAGTTTTTATCTCACATTCTGATTTAATATCTCACAATGCTGAGAAATATTTAGATCTCAGAATTATGAGATAAAAGTCACAATTACCTTTTTTATTTATATGGCGAAAACAAGCTTCCATAGCTCTGCACATTTCTACTGCACATTTATATTTTTCAATGTATGATTTCACTTTTCACTTTAAAAGCAGGTAAATAATAAATATGTATAATATCAGCAATTATATTGTTAATTGTTAATACAAAATATCAGTTGTCAGTATTGGTGCTTGATCATTTATAACATTGTTTTATAATTAATAAAATGTAATTATAGAATGTTGATATATAATGACATTGATGAAATGAACACAATATTTAAACACAAATATCCATTTATAAAGCTGTTTATCACTTTAAATGTCAGTATTGGTGCATCCCTACTAAAACCACTTGAAAACATGAATCTGAATCCAGCTTGACAGTTTAGCTGATAGTTAGATGAATAATAGGATTTTTATTAGCTGTCCTTCAGCTCTTGGGCTGCTGGGATACATTTATACTGTGTGTGAGGGGAGGGATGGGTATTATCTGCAATCATTCTGATTTAGGCAATATATTACTTACAGTTATATTTTAATCTGATTTTTAAAATGCCAAACGAAGATTTTCTTTTTGTTTATTGTAAATATCAAAACTGTATCATCTTTATGGGCTCTGTATTTCCTCTCTGGTGCTCAGGGGCCGAGGGCCCGTTTCAGGTCGTTTTATGTGACGTTTACACTAAGACGGTCCATCTGGACGAGAGTCTCTTATGGGAAATCACACTATTTGTTTACACACTGCATGATGGGATGGCGGGCCGCTGTGGAAACAGCTGGACAGAGGAAGGAAGAGAGAGACTGTGTTTTGTACAGCTGTTCAATTAAAACACATTTTTTTTAAGAGGTTTGAGTGTGTGGTGTTTTATTCCTCCAGTCACATTCTTCAGATCAGATGGAAACGTGAGGAATTGGCCTTTTAAATTAGAAACAAAATGCAACTTCCAGGTGGATCTGATAGTTGTGTTTATTATTTTGGCAAGTTTCTGTGCATTTCAGACTTTCCCAAACAAGTTGGATGATCTGTGTTTCCTGATGTAGATTTTCAGACACACACCAGATGTTTGACTTCACGCGGAGCTCTAAATGATATGGTTTCGTCCCACACACACGGGACTATATGAGGCAAGGGTGTAGGCTTGATTTTGACATAACCTAGCAACACATCCCTTACTCCAAAAAAAAAATCATGGTTACTATAGTTAAAACATGGTAACCACAAATTAACCATGGGTTTGCTACACTAACCATAGTTTAAACATGGTATTTGCAGTGAAATTGTGGTTATACAAAAAAACAAAAACAAAACATGGTTACTACAATTTTACTATAGTAAAACCATAGTTAATTTTCTTGAGGGATCTGCAATTGTTAATAATTTATTTTTTCTTTGTTTTGTTTTTAAAACTGTACTGCCATAATGGTTTTATGTTTTCTGTTGTTTAATTTTAAAAAAGAAATCAGAAAAAAAAGATTTGTGAACCTGCACCGAAGTCCCAATCTGAATCAAAAGATTCACGAATGTGCGCCGAAGTTTCAATCTGAATCAAAAGATTCACAAATGTGCTCTGAAGTTTTGGTCTGAATAGATTCGCTGACCCTCACCGAAGTCCCGATCTGAATCAAAAGATTTGCGAATGCGCTCTGAAGTTTCGATCTGAATAGATTCGCGAACCCGCATCGAAGTCCCGACCTTTAATTAAAAGATTCATGAATGCGCTTAACGTATAATATATATATATATATGTGTATATATATATATATATATATATATATATATTCTACATGAACAGGTAGATGACAGTCATACCACATATGAAAGAATTACATATGGGAAAGAAAGAAAAAACACAAGTATACAAAAATACACATATAATAGAAAAGAAAATTAAAACACATCTTAAAATAAACTCATTAAACCTCCAAAATCTAGCGGTTTTGTTATTGTGTATAAACCTGAGGGATGAAATTAGAGAAAAGTTGGAAGACAAAAAGGAGAATTTGGCCATTTTTTGAATGAAAAAATCTCGAATACGATAAACTATCAGTTGTCAACATATTCAAGAGATAAATGACCAGTTTTCATACTATATTCACTTTTAAGAGGCATGAGTGACGTATGCGATGACAGATTCATGTTTCTATAAATTAAATCATTATAAAACATTCCCTGTAAGTATAGATAAGAAGAATAATGAATTACACACCGAATAACTTAATAATAACAGAATGAAACGAGAATGAGAATGATTCCGCGTCAGGAACCGATGATCAGTATTTCTGGTTTCCGGGGGGCAGATAAACGCGGCGCACGCGCGTGAGAGCGAGATACACGCGTTTGTGTGCGAAACTTTAAGAGTTTCTGAAATATCTGACAGATGTTTAGGATTTGACACAGACATGCGCTCTGAGTGACACCATGAAGAAGAAGCAGTCTGTAAAGAGGTTTGCTTTATCTTTAGTTTAAACTATAATATGTCATAAAATAAACATCATTTAATTGAACGCTGCGCTGCGATGTTTTTAAAGAGTCGAGATCATAAAAGAACCTTCGAATGCCATGCTTATTCTTTGGCAAATAAATGTGAAATCTTTTGTAACGTTATAAATGTCTTTATCATCACTTTTGATCAATTTGCTAAATTAAAGTATTGATTTCTATAATTACCCCCCCCCCCCCCCCCCCCCCCAAATACTGACTCCTGAATACTGAATGGTGTAGTGTTATAATGATACAAAAGCTTTTATTTCAGATAAATGCTGATCTTTCATCAAAGAATCCTGAAAAATATGTACTCTACTTTTTAAAATATTGATAATAATAATAACAATAAATGTTTCTTGAGCAGCAAACCAGCATATTAGAATGATTTCTGAAGACTGGAGTAATGATGCTGAAAATTCAGCTTTGAATCACAGGAATAAATTAGAAGGATCAGAAGAGTCTTCTTTAAAAAACATTAAAAATCGTACTGTTCAAAAACTTTTGACTGGTAGTGGATATGCATGTGTATATAGTAATACATTTATTTACCAAAGAATATGCACGAATATTACTCAAAGGTTCTTCAATGAATACCATGGTGTTATCATCTTAAAATCCAAAATAACATGTTATTACCATGGTACGGTATTGTGAGTGCTTTAATCTTTATTGTTGTTGTTGCAGCAGTGATGCTGGAGATTATACGGCTGGTCAGGTGTCCAGCAGCCTGTTCCCAGAAAAACACAAAACTGGAGCTTTATCATCTTTATTCTCCTCCACATCATCTGCGAATACTTTAGTCTTCGTTCCTGCACCGAAAGTATGTGTATTGGATAAGAAACATGATTGTGGTGTTTGAAATGACAGTGTTTTGGTCCTAATTGGTGGTTCATTTGTGTTTCTTCTCATCAGATTGAATCTAAAGTCACACCAGCACCGTCTGATAGCGCTGATGTCAAACGTCAGGATCAGATTCAGAAACAGATACAGACTCCAAAGACGCTTTCAGCAGCTGAGAAGAAGCTACAGGACAGGTCAGCGATTCTGCTGGTGTTTGTGCAATGAAACTCATTTCTAACACACGATCAGCCAGATCTGACTTCAAAAACCTGCTAATGAAAGGGATTTTAAAAATGTTATTATCCAGACTTTGAAAAAGTGGTGGAAGTTAATAAAACCTCTTGAAAATCATGGAAGTATGTTTAATGAATATATTTTCTGAGTACTTATGTTCAGCTTTAAAATATGTGAAGTAAAGCTTGCTTGCAGACAAAAGCGATGTGCAAAATAAAATTGTAAATTGCTCTGAATGATTCATTAGCATTTAAGTCAGTTTATTTTAAATAATTTAATTTTGTAAGTAATTTTAAATTAATTTGAAGGAATTTAGGAAAATTTAAGGAAAATAAATTGTATAATAGTACAAATAATTAATGAAAATATATATTAATATATAAATGTATTTTTATAAATGTTTTTTTTTATTATCTGTGTTTTGTTCATTTATTTTATTTTATTTTTATTTGTTTAATTTTTATTTCCATATGCTGGTCCTTGTCTCATTCTGAAGTAATTCATAAATTTTAGTAATTAAAATAAATAAATAAATAATGCAATAATCACAACTGAAAATGTAATGGAAAACACATGGAAATTCATTTTCAATGTTGAAATCCACAGAGAGACCGCTCTACAGAATGCAGATAATGAAAAACAAACAAGTGCAAAGAAAGTCAAACGCAAACGTGCAGATGTGACGGATGAAGCGACAGAAGAGGAGCGGCCTGTTAAACACAGAAAGAACATGGCAGAGGAGCGAATCAAAATGAAACGAACGCTGTTTGTGGGGAATCTGCCTCCCAGCTGCATGAAGAAGGTGCTTCAGTTATAATACACAACTTTAAAAACAATCATGAATCTTTGCTGAAGTTTCCTCTAAAATCCTGTGTGTTGTTTTTGTCTTGCAGAAACTTTTGTCTCTGTTCAAGCAGGCTGGAGACATCGAGTCGGTCCGCTTCCGTTCAGTGGTGCGTCTTCTGCTCTAGTCATTATATTAAATCAGATTGTTAGATCACTAGTTTGAGTTTTAATAGAGGTGTTTTGCAGGTGCAAGAAGACCCGACTATGTCCCGTAAAGTGGCAGCTATTCAGTGAGTATAGTGTCCTATAGTGAAGAGTTTGATAAGATTGATTGTTATTAAAATATTGATCCTGTCTTTCCATTTCTAGGAGGAAAGTTCATCCCAAAAAACAGAATATTAATGCTTACATCATCTTCAGAGAGGAAGAAGCAGCGGCTGGCGCTCTGAAATGGTACGAGTTTATGTGCAATATTGTTTCAGTTGCTGCATAATAAGAAGTTTAATTACAGCATGATCTTATAAATCAGATTGATTAATGACTTTTAAATTAAAGTAATAGTTTAGACAAAAATGAACATTAGCTGAAAATGTGTTCCCCCTCAGGTCATCATAGATTAGGATGAGTTTGTTTCTTCATCAGATTTGGAGAAATGTGTCTCAGAAATAGATGCTCTTTAGTGAATGGGTGCCGTCAGAATGGGAGTCCAAACAGCTGATAAAAACATCACAATAATCCACACCACTCCAGTCCATCAGTTAACATCTGGAGAAGACAAAAGTTGAAACAAATCCATTAAGACATTTTTAATGTCTAAAATATGAGTGCATAATCTATAATAACTCTTCCTCCAGTGAAAAAGTGCATCTGCTGTTGTCTCTCACATCAAAATTCAGCCACATATTTGTTTAGAGCTGTTTTGGCTTGTAAACGCTGCTTGATCTGTGCAGATTTCTCTCCTAATTCAGACCAGAACACTTTTCACTGGAGGAAGAGTTATTATGGATTATGGACTTGTATTTGAGTTAAAAACATCTTAATGCTGGATTTGTTTCAGCTTTTGTCTTCTCCAGATGTTAACTGATGGACTGGAGTGCTGTGGATTATTGTGATGTTTTTATCAGCTGTTTATTCAGTTTGAATAAAATTCAAATATATTGTGAAAAACACTTGATTCTTGTTTAGGAACGGGCAGGAGATTCAGCCAGGTTTTCATGTCTGAGTGGACCGCGTCTCTCAGCACAGTGGCGTGAGTGTCATTGATAATGTTGTTAATATAATTCAGTTGATTTTAAATGTTTATGTAATCATCAATCATTTTTTCCACAGCATGATCATAAAAGGTCCATATTTGTGGGAAATTTACCATATGGTGAGTAACTGTTCTGAAATCTGTCTTCAGCTCGTGACTCCACAGTCTCTCTTATGAACAATTTATTTATTTTTTATGGCAGATATAATGGAGCTTCCGTTGCGTGAACACTTCGAGGAGTGTGTGAATGTGGAGGCTGTGCGTTTGGTGCGAGACAGAGAGTCTGGGATGGGGAAGGGCTTCGGCTATGGCTTGTTTGAGGTAAAGCCTACTGTATCATATTTGATATTCATGTTTTAGGCCTTTATATTATTAACACCATCAAAACCTTGCTGTTAAACCTGTTTCACACACAATCTACTCCATGCCTTCTGTTGTCTGATTGATAGTTTAGAGTTTTTATTCAGTAAAAACTCTTTTAGTGAATTGTACAAACATCTTCCTTCAGCTGGAAGCCTCCAAAACATCTCACATCTTCTATTTCTTCATTCAGCATTGGATTGCATTGCATTATATGTTTGGATCATTTCAATCTCATTTTACTGAGACATATTATTGGATATATAGAATGACCACTGATATTTAGATCATTTTATGTTACAAGCATCAGAATTTCATCATATAAATATCAACATCTGCACCAAATTGCATATTTTTGCTCAGTTTGAGTCTCTGAATAAAATTGAGCTTTTCTGAGTTTTTTCTTCCATTGAATATGATTGAATCAGATTGGATTGAATATGATACTCAACAGAAACGCATATGCAAACTTCTTTTTTTGTCTAAAGGTTAAATAAATTGTCCCATTTAAAAAAAATAAATAAAATAAATAAATAAATAAATAATTTTACATGTCAGGCTTTACAGGGTTAATAGAGCAGTTCTGGAAGTAAAATTCCAATTTATTTAAAAATTCCAATTCATGTTTAATAATCTCAAATACTATTTAATAAAGTGTGCAAATGTGGTAAAACTCACTGAAAGGTTTTTTTTTTTTTTTTTTCTGTTTCAGAGCCCAGATTCAGTGATGTTGGCACTGAAACTCGACGGCTCCAGATTACTAGATCGAAACATCAGAGTGAAACGATCTGTGAAGAAGGAAAAAGAAAAGAAAACCCCTCCAGGCCGACCTTCACGATTCAAAGGGTCAAAGCAAGAAATCAGAAATCAGACGGGAGGAAAGAACTTTAAAACAAATCCTGGCAAGAAACAAACACCAGCTTCGTCGTTCAAAGGAGAGACGGCAGATCCTACTGCCAAAAGAGGTAAAGGACTGAAAAAGAAATTTATGCACAAGAAAAAGAAACCATATGTTTATATTTAATGCTTGTGCTTACATTTTTACAAGTTTGGTGTTCTTATGTCACAAATAAAACGTGATTACTGGTGTTTCTGCCTTTTTATAACAACTTTTTAATTTCCATTTGTCCCTCTTGCGGTTGAAAAATAAAACAAGTAGCTCGCGGAGGAAGATTGTTTTGTGCGTCACGCGAGTTGTGCTTCGGCTCCGCGATTCTGCGCGGATGAATCTGATGTTTTGAGTCGCAGCTGTGATCATGATTACAGATAATCTTTTATCAGCAGGAGTTAAACTAACCACATCGAAAGATGGATACCTGCAAATAATGTCTTATGAGCAGATAAGAGCTTATATGACGCTGTTGTTTTGACTTCAATTGTTGTTCTGAAATCAATTGTTTTTAAATAACTTTACATAAGTTTGGCAATGCTAGACATTAGACATAAGGATTGCTATTCATATCGGATAACTATAAGGTTAACTATTAATAGACCAAAGCAGTAACTGGTTTAGAGATCAGTGTTGTTACCAATCTAAACACTGTTTTGTGAACATAGTAAATGCGCTGCACATGTGATTATTTTAAATTGTTGATTCGTGTTTTATTACATTGCTTTTACTTTGTGTTAGCAAAAGCTTTTTGGGTTGAGCTTCTGTTGTTCCCTTACCAAAATTAACCATGGTTTTACTATAGTAAAAGTGTAGAAACTTTTTTTTTTTTTGGCGTATTGATTACCATTTGTATAACTACAGTTTTATTACAAATGCCACGGTTAAACTAGGGTTAGTGTAGCAAAACCATATTTAATTTGTGGTTACCATGGTTTAACTATAGTAACCCTGTTTTTTTTTATTTGTAGTAAAAGCATGGTTAATTTTCGTAAGGGTTGTGGCTTCTTAGTACTGTGAACTTCTTTCCTGTATTTATATTTATGCAGTTTTATCAATTATGCAGTTTCCCGGGAAATCCGTCCCGACAGCTGTAAAATATAAAATAATTATGTAAGATAATTATTATAGGCTTACCATAGTGATTTAACATAAAGCAAAAACTTGGTTTGGAAGACTGTTTTATGGTGCATTCGCTCATTATTTACATTTTGTTAATTTCTAACAAAAAAGGTTACTTGTGTAACTTCATGTTCGTATGAAGTGAATACTGTGCATTAGATATCATGAACAAGCATTAATTAAAGGTAATTATTATTTCCACAAAATAGATTTTTAACATTGTTGCATTAATTAATATCAGTGTATTATGTATTACATAATTCATCGTGAATTAATGAACAACAGAATATTTATTAATACCAGGTTTGATTTAATAAACAATGTCTGCATTGTTAGTTGATGATACCTTTAATGTTAATCCACTGAAACTTGACCATATATTTGAACAACATGAGAGCAAATTAAGTTTTTCCTTTTTTGATGATCTACTGCTTTAAATTGCAATTGTGTATCACAAAAAAAACTTAAAGAGCAGCACATTATTAATGGAGACACATTCACTCCTTACACTGATTTTTTTATTTTGGAGTTAAAAAAAAGAGGAAACTCTCCCCTACTTGAAACAGCACCTTTAAACGTGCTTCATATCCCACAATACCATATTAGACGTCTCACAGCCTTGAATACATGAACACAGATAAATGACAGAAGCACGTCCTCTCGTGAGTGTTTTCTCCAACCGGCTGCTTTCAGCATTAGTCAATGACAGACGAAGGACGCTGTAAACATCCCTTCTACAAGCCTCTACTTGCATATTTCATGATTTTGTGAACCCAAAATGCCTTGTTAGTAAAACAAATTGATGAAAAACTCGATGTTTGCAGGTCATGCTTGTTTTCTGTCATTCAAATACACTGAAACACGTCAAAAATTCACCAGGACAAACTCAGAAGCTCAGATTCAAAACAAAACTCCATGACATTTTATCCCAAACGCTTCTTTAAATCCGTATCTGTGCGTTCAGTGTTTGAGAACTGGATGGAAAGCAGACAGGAAGTGATGTCACAGAGCTGCTGGAGGTCTTCTACTCGATGTCGTCGTCACTGACGCTTTGAGCGCTGACGATACGCTGCACCAGAAAAGAGAAGCATTAGATTGCATTTGGGATTTTAGAAGACATTTGTGACCCTGGACCACAAAACCAGTCAATTTTTTGAATTTGAGATTTATTTATCATCTGAAAGCTGAATAAATACGCTTTCCATTGATGTATGGTTTGTTATGGATAGGACAATATTTGAAAATCTGGAATCTGAGGGTGCAAAAAAAAAAATCTAAATACTGAGAAAATCACCTTTAAGTTGTCCAAATGAAGTTCTTAGCAATGAATATTACTAATCAAAAATGAAGTTTTGATATATTTACAATAGGAAATTTATTAAATATCTTCATGGAACATGATCTTTACTTAATATCCTAATGATTTTTGGCAGAAAAGAAAAATCAATCATTTTGACCCATACAATGTATTTTTGGCTCTTGGTACAAATACACCTGTGCTACTTCAGACAGTTTTTGTGCTCCAGGGTCACATTTAAATAATAATAAAAACATGTATTCATCTCATGAATATGGAGCAGATAATATATGGACATATTGCATATTTTAACATCTTAACTGTCACGTTTACTTCACTATTTTACAATAAAATCCTAATCTAATCATGACAAACTATATATCGTTGGAAAGGTCTAAGACTCCTAAATAGATATTTTACCACTTTTTTGTTAAAAAATTATGCAGGAAAATAATAGATTAATTTATGACAAGAGTGCACCTGAAAAATCTACATCATAACAGGAGTTCAGACCTTTGTCACAGAAAGTCTTCTTAGTTGCCTTTTTCCCCTATAGAAATTATATATCAATTGAAAACTTAAAATCTCAAAATTCATCCTTTGAAACCCATTTTAAAATCAGACATTGCATTACCATGGAAATGGTACATCAAAATCATGTTACAAAATGTTTTTGTTCGTGAATTATAAAAATGTAAGTTTGGACAGTGCTCTTTAATCTCTATGTTCAAAAATGTGAGTGACCGTTAAGGGGTTAATTCTATC
>JBCAMP010000178.1:0-25000 GCA_039654775.1 Spinibarbus caldwelli | reverse complement strand
ATCCACCGATGAATAATATCACACATAGTTCAATGTTATTTGATGCAAATCAAAGAGGCTGAAATTTTGTGTAATATTTTGATTATAAGTTTTATTTATACATACGTAGATTTGTTGAAGTTGCTCCAAGTTTTGTGGCATTTAAACATGATTTGAAAAATGTATTTCAATATTTAAAAGCAACTGAAAAAAGGACTTCCTTAAAACACATTTTTAATAGATATTTTTCATTGTGTTATTTTGTATTAATAACTCCCAAATATGTCCATATAAATGATTAAACCTTTCTTTTATACATTTTTTAAATTTTATATAACACCATGTAACTACATAAATTATTTCGCTTTTATTTAAATGATTTCAAATATAATATTAACTTATATATATATATATATATATATATATATATATATTCAATTTAGTTAAATTCATTATATTCTTTGAATGATTAGGACAAAGACTATAGAAATAGTATTAATTCTTAAATGAAAACAAATTTTTATTTCATTTATTCATTGATTTATTTATTTATTTATTTTTTGTATACTGTAATACACTTTTATTGTATGGAAACACTAATTGTTTACTAAACATCTCAAATATATTTAATTACTTTCATTGCATGGTAAAGAGCATTAAATAAATGAAGACCAAATTTAATTTACTTTTTAAAACAACAACAACAACAACAACTGTATTTACATTTATTTATATAATTTAATTTAATTAATAGAGATACAAACTAGTCGAGTTTCATCCTCAAGATTGATATGTATTTGAATATTTTATGATTCAAAATTAGTTGTATAAGCCATTTTTATGCATTTTTTGTCTTTAATTTTTATTGCATGGAAACCTTTATTGTTTCTATTGCAAACAGAGGCATATGGACTAATGTTATGGCATTTTATTCAATTTCTGACATTTTTTTGTAGAGTGTGAAAATATGGTACATGAATATGATAATCATTGATCAGCTCTGTATATATAATGGTATTACGGTCTGTTACCACTGCTAGTGTACTTGCTTTGGTAAGAGACATTTCCTAATGTCCTTCCAGTTGGTTGCTCTTTATTTCTGTGTAGTTCTGCACTGAATCCTTTAATGTGTTTCCCAACATCATTTTCTGTCTCTGAACTGTTGCTGATGTGTGTTGCAGCGATGCCTGAATTGCAAATGACCTGTGATGCCACTGAGACTCATGCAGCTGCTGCTCATGAAAGACAGAGACTGACTGCAGTCATCACTGACCACATGCTGCACGTCTGTCCGGTCTGACACACTGACTGAAGCGTGTGTGTCATGTGTGACTGCTCTGTTTTTCTGTCGTGTGTGTGTGTGTGTGCAGGCCTGCAGCATGAATGTGCATTTGTGCACACACATTTATGAAAAATACAGGGAAAATACAGTAAGTTGAACTGGAGTATTGAGTCAAAATGTTGAAAGCGTCTCTTCTGCTCACCAAGGCTGCATTTGTTTGATCTAAAAATATAGTAAAAAATGTTAAATATTTTTAGAATTTAAAATAGCTGTTTTCTATGTGAATATCTCTTAAAATGTAATTTATTCCTGTGTTCAAAGCTGAATTTTCAGCATCATTACTCCAGTCTTCAGTGTCACATGATCCTTCAGAAATCATTCTAATATTCAGCTCAAGAAACATTTCTGATTATTATCAATGTTGAAAACAGTTGTGCTGCCATCTATATAAATGTTATAGCTCTGCACTCATATTATATGATACGGTGACGCATTGCTGTCACACACATATTATTTTTTCCACTCAGTTATGTCATAATAACGATTACAATGATGTCATCTTTTCTCGTTAAAATGATATAATTATCTTGTTAAAACGACATCTTTTCTTGTAATAACGAGATGTTTTCTCCTTAAAACGATATATTTTCTTGTAAAAACGAGATATGTCATGTCGTAAAAACGATATAATTATCTCGTTAAAATGACATCTTTTCTCATTAAAACAACATATTTTTTCTCGTAATAACAACATATGTCATAAAAATGATATGTTTTCCCGTTATAATAGATATATGTTAGGCTACATTATGTGAGCGAGCTAAGCGATTGTCCGACATAAACGAGGATCTGCACTGCTGAAGTTATTGAAATGCACTGTTTTAAATGTATTTTAATGTAATGGTTTTAATTGTAGCGGCATGTTTATTAGGATTAATCTCCAATCTGTCTACAATATAGTACTGTCCAATAACTGCACTCAGACCCGTGACTCGTTTAGGCTATATGATCAGATCAAAACAGTTATTTTTGAATAATGGACTCTGGGCTTGGAATATTTCTTTATTTGAAAGACTGAAATTTGATTTAACAATAAATCGAAATACGAACAAAAAGAAATAAAGAGATTTTCTAATAGGCTAATAATAATAATAATAATAATAATAATAATAATAAATTTATTGTTATTATTATTATTATTATTTCGTTCTGTTTGGCAAACGGACAAACGAAAATTAAGCTAGATTTTTCGTTGTTTTTTTTTTTTCATGGGTTAAAAAATGAGCTTATGCTTTAATAGGCTATTTGTGCGTTGGCGACCCTAAAAACGGGCCTGTTTACTGTTTATCCCATCACACAGAATAAGAGTTCATCTGATGTACCGCTTTGCAAATTAGTCACAATAACATTTCTTCACAGTGGCGGACAGAGTGGCCCACCAAACCCGGTCCGCACCACACCATAAATGAGTGGCATACTTCTTTACAATATAATTTGTCTTTTCTGGTGTATATGGCAACTAGTAAATCATTTTAAAGAATTTTTACGAGGGACAGTTTAATATCACTAAAGTTAAATACCTATATAATCAGTCCATATGAACATAACAAAAGATGTGATCGCAAAACAATCAGGAAAAAAGGCATTGCATGCAAATTTTTAAGTCATAGCATGTAAATATATTCACTCGCAAATTAATATTTTTGGTCACAAATGCGACCGTTTTAGTTGCAGTATAGAGCCCTGGTCACCAGTGTTAGTCCTGGTACAAAATCATGACACACAACATTTAAGTGAATGTAGAAGGTGTGAAGTACATTAAGTGCATTAATTAGGTCAACCAGAACTGGGAACACTTCCCAAAACACCCAATGTACTTGTTACATCGTTAGAAGAATGCATTTATGCTAACATTAGTCTGTTTCTTTCTTATTCCAAGGTCACCGTAGCCACCCAGATCCAGACTGTATCCAGATCAGATGGTCACTGCAGCCACCCGGATCCAGTCCGTATCCAGATCAGATGGTGGATCAGCACCTAGAGATGACCTCTACAGCCCTGAACGTCAGCGGAGACCAGGACAACTAGATGAGCCCCAGAGACTGATCCCCAGTGAAGACCCTGTCTCCTAGACGGTCATCAGGACAAGACCACAGGAACCAGATGAGTCCTCTGCACAATCTGACTCTGCTGCAGCCTAGATTTAAACTGCTGATTTTGTTTGGCCAGAGGAGAATGACACTATTTCGACACACTATTTCTCCGTCTAAATACTGTAAAGCTGATGTAAAGCCACCCAGCTTTATATCAAGCTGATGTAAAGCTGCTTTGACACAATTTGCATTGTTAAAAGCGCTATACAAATAATAGTGACTTGACTTGACTTGAAGTGAACGATGACCTAAACTGAATCAAATGACTTGAAATATAGTAGAGGCATATGGAATAATTTTATGGCTTTTTAGAGTGATTTTTAGTCATTTTTTTAAATATATAATTTTTTAATATACATATAATAGTAAATATGTGTGTATACATTTAAAATATATGTCACTTTCATTACATGCTAAAGAGCATTATGTAAATGAAGACACAATTTTATTTACTTAATTTTTCCTATCCTTTTAACACAAAATATTCCCCTGGAGATGCAGACCAGTCAAGTTTTATTCTCGAAATTCATATAAAAAATATTGATATTTTTATATATTATTTAATAAAAGGTAAAGGTAAATAATCTATAATATTTTTATATATTATTTACCTTTTTTATTATGCATTTTTATGCTTTTTTTGGAGCTTGGGTGTATAAATATGGAATATTTATGGAAATATGGAAAAATTAATTGTATGCTAAACATCTCAAAACTATGCAAAAATTATATTTATTTATCTCCTATATATATATATATATATATATATATATATATATATGGAGATAAATAATTTATCTCCTATATATATATATATATATATATATATATATATATATATATATATATATATATATATATATAGGAGATAAATAAATATAATTTTTGCATAGTTTTGAGATGTTTAGCATACAATTAATTTTTCCATATTTCCATAAATATTCCATATTTAGGAATAAATATTTATCTCCTATATATATATATATATATATATATATATATAATTTTAAGGTAAAGAACATTAAAGAAATGAAGACTAAATTTTATTAATTTATTTTTCCCCCTATCCTTTAAACACAAATTATTCTCCTAGAGATGCAAACCACTCAAGTTTCATCCTCAAAATGGATATATTTTTATATTTGAGATCGTTATATTTAATGATATGAAAATTAGTTGTATAAACCTTTTTGTGATGCATTTTTATGCTTTTTTGAAGCTTGGTTGTATAAATACAAATATTAATGTTTATTTATACAAATATTATACAAATATTATATTTATTTATATTATTTATTATATTTATTTATCTCCATTACGTTCACTGCAAGGCAAAGGGCATTAAGTAAACTAAGACAAAATTTTGTGAACATTTTTATTTTTGTTTTGTTTGTTTTTTTTTTTTACCTTTTTTTTTGGAGCTTGGTAGTACCTTCCAGCTTTATTGTATGGAAAACATTGTGTACTAAACATCTCCATCACTTTCATTGCACAGTACAGAGCATTAAGTAAATGAAGACTGAATTTTATTAACTTATTTATTTCCATCCTTCCAACACAAAATATTCTCCTAGAGATGCAAACGGATCGTCGAGCAGAAACTCATCATTTGGCAATAATCTGGTGCCTGTGGTTTGAGTGGAGGCCGAGGTCTGCAGATGCTCCACCCTCGTCTTCAGAGACAGAAGTCTAATTATTTTTACCCAAAGCTGCAGCTGTTTTTTGCAAAGTCTGGCAAGTACAGCGCAGCGCTGGAGTCCCGCCAGAAGACGGAGGCGACTGAAAAAAATCTGCTATTATGACTGGAATAAAATACACCACGAGTTGAGCTGCTGCCCAGGAACGTCCGACCAAAAGCCTTTATGGCAGCAGAGGCTGTATTTTCCACGAACCCAGAGCTGGCTGATGTCATCCAATGTGTTTTCAAGGAGGAACACGTAGTGGAACCTGGAACGCTGCGATTTAGGCCACATCCAAGGGCTTTTTCATCATTACAGGGTAGGGTTTGGAGAGCCAGAGCTCTTGTTTTTGTGTGCTGGCCTGTTGTTTTTGGCATAAAGCTTCTGCGGTCCGGCTCTTGGCCCTCAGTGCTCTTCACGGTCAGCAAACAGCGTTTCTCTCTCAGAAATCCGGCACCTGGATAATGGAAGCAGGAGCTCAACACCTGCTCCCTGTTTCTGCTCGGATTCTCCGGCGCTGTCAGCTGTGAAGTTGAGAATGCTTGAGAAGGTGTGAAAACCCCTGAATGTGTCAGAAATTGTGTTTTTGCGAGTGTATGTGTGTGTGAGAGTGGATGTGTTTGTGACACGTTGAATTGCAGGAATAAAAATGGAAGTGTGAGGTGATTTTTTTCTGTTGGTTCAGTAGGGGTAGCTGCTGCTGCATCACACTTACACACTTACACCGACAGAAACAAACACTAGAGGAATGAGAGCTCATAACATAGACGCTTTCATCCACAATACATAGAAATCAACACTCACTGACTATTTACTCAGTTCTGGTTTCTGGTCTTTTTGTGAATGACTCATCAGCGCATATTTACATTACATTTATGCATTTGGCAGACACTTAAAATCCATTCAAGTTATACATTTTACCATTTGGGCATTCCTTGGGATATACTATGTATGTATATATATATATATATATATATATATATATATATATATATATATAGTATTAATATTTTATTAATATTACAATATTATTTTAAAGAAATAAAATTTAGTTAGTATTTATTAATCTTATTTTTTCCTTTATTACATTTGGCAGACACTTAAAATCCATTAAAGTTATACATTGTACAATTTATATACAGTCATGGCCAAAAATATCGGCACCCTTGGTAAATATGATCAAAGAAGGCTATGAAAATTAATCTGCATTGTTAATCCTTTTGATCTTTTATTTAAAAAATTCACAAAAATTTAACCTTTCAGTGGATAATAAGAATTTAAAATGGGGGGAAATATCATTATGAAATAAATGTTTTTCTCTAATACACGTTGGACACAATTATTGGTACCCCTAGAAATTCTTATGAGTAAAATATCTCTGAAGTATAATCCCATTCATATTCACAATTTTGAGCACTCCAGGGTGATTATGAACATGAAATTATCCAGCCATGGCTTTCTGTTTCACAGAAATATAAATAGGAGGGAAAACAAAGCCCAAATTCCCTTAATCATCCATCACAATGAGAAAAACCAAAGAATATATTTCTGATGTGCAGCAAAAGATAAGAGCTTCACAAATTAGTGAAGTGGCTTTAAGAAAAGAGTTAGAGCAGTGAAAATTCCCATTTCCACCATCAGGGCAATAATTAAGAATTTCCAATCAACATAAAATGTTAGGAAACTGCCTGGAAGAGGACGTGTGTCTATATCGTCCTAATGCATGCTGAGAAGGAGAGTTTGAGTGGCTAAAGACTCTCCAAGGACCACAGCTGGACAACTGCAGAAAATAGTTGAGTCTCGGGGTCAGAAAACCTTTAAAAAACCTACATCAGCACATGCTGTTTGGGAGGGTTTCAAGAAAAATTCTCCTCGCTCATCCAAAAACAAACTCCAGCATATTCAGTTATCAGACACGACTGGAACTTCAAATGGGACTGGCTTCTATGGTCAGATGAAACTAAAAAATGAGCTTTTTAGCAGCAAACACTCAAGATGGGTTTGGTGAACACAGGGATAAAAAGTACCCCATGTGTACAATGAAATATACTGCTGTATTTTTGATGTTGTGGGCCTATATTTCTGCTGGAGGTCCTGGACATCTTGTTTAGACACATGGCATCATGGATTCTATCAAATACCAACAGATAAAAAAATCAATAAGTGACCGACTCTGTTAGAAATCTTATAATGGGCCATGTTTGGATCTTCCAACCGTACAATAATCCAAACACAAACCTCAAAAACAACACAAAAATGGGTCACTGAGCACAAAAGCAAGCTTCTGCTGGCCATTCCAGTCCTCTGACCTGAACCCTGTAGAAAATGAGTGGGTGAACTGAAGAGAAGAAGCACCAACATGGAGCTGGGAATCTAAAGGGTCTGGAGTGATTCTGGATGAAGGAATGGTCTCTGATCTCTTGTCAGGTGTTCTCTAACCTCATCAGGCATTATAGGAGAACATTTAGAGCTGTTAAACTGGCAAATGGAGGTTTCAAAAAGTATTGAATAAAAGGGTGCTGTTAACTGTGGCCAATGCGTATTAGAGAAAAACATTTATTTCATAATGATATTTCCCCCCATTTTAAATTCTTATTATCCAGTGAAAGGTTAGATTTTTGTGAATTTTTTAAATAAAAGATCAAAAGGATTAACAATGCAGATTCATTTTCACAGCGTTCTTTGATCATATTTACCAAGGGTGCCGATATTTTTGGCCATGACTGTGTGTGTGTATATATACACACACATATATATATATATATATATATATATATATATATATATATATATATGTAAATTCATATTTATTATGATTAATTTTTCCATTATTATGATTTTATTTTAAATAAAAAAACATTTTTATTAGTTTATTAGTGTTAATTTTTTCTTAATATTACAATATTATTTTAAAGGATAATTATAGTTTAGAATTTTATTAGAATTTATTAGAATATTTTATTAGTATTACAATATCATTTTAAATAAAAAATTGTCTTGATAACCTTTCATCATAATGCAACAACGACTATTTTCATTTCAGCTGATGTCATCAGTCCCGTTTATTTATCAACAACAGCATTTTCACCATCCAGTCAACTCATCATGAAGATTTTTTCACACTGAACATGCTGTTTAACTAGGAAATACGTCACATTAAAACTACACTACGTAACTTTTGTCCCTCTAGCGGTTAAAACACAAAACAAATAACTCGCGGAGGAAGATTGTTTTGCTTGTTGTGCTTCGGCCAGAGATTTTCTTACTATAGGGAGATGAGAGGGTCTGTATTACTACTATTGGAGAAAGTGTAACGGCTAACTTGGATCACGTGTCCCTTAATAACCAATCACATTACAGCCTTGACGTCATTGAATTTCAGTCAGAGTTGTGCGACACTCAATCGCCGTTAACGGATGCCATAGGAATGAATGGGAAATGCCGTAAACTGAATCCCACCTGTCGCAAAAATCAGTGACTTCTCTAATAAAACAGCATTTTTTTCGTGGTAAACTCTAAAAATAGTTCAATCCAAAAGTTTTGTTTAGTGTAAAACATGTTGAAGATTAGCAGATAGGTTGTCGATTTATTAAATGATGAGCCGTTTCCTCTAAAAAGCTGTTTATTCAGCGTAGTGAAGCCTCTCTTCCATTGACATCCATTCAAAGAAAACGGCCTCTGGTCTCCTTTCCCACGTACTGGCAGACCTGAAGCGTTAGCTTTAGCCGTTACGCTTTTTCGGCTAATGCTTGCAGGCCTGCCTTCTAGTGGCTTTGCTTCGGCTCCGCAATTCTGCGCGGATGAATCTCATGTTTTGAGGCGCCACGCTGATCATGATTACAGAAGATAATTTATCAGCAGGAATTTAACAACGACATCAAACTGAAACAAACGAAGGACACATATCTGAAACTATGTCTTATGAACTGGTTAGAGCTTAAATTACACTGATGGTTTGTCTTAATAAAGTCCGTTTTTTTAAAATAACTTTACAAAAATTTGGCAATGCTGACCTTATAGACATAACTGTTGCTTTCTATCAGATAAAGGTGGAAACTATAACTTGACAAGGCTGTTTAAAGGCAAACAGACTAAAGCAGTCACTTGTCATTGTTTTGTCAACCTAGTAAATGCACAGCAAATGTGATTCTACAAAACAGTTTATTCATGTTTTATTACGGGCGCGTCACTTTCAAATCCTTTCAGTTGAAGGTTCAGTTGTTTTGTCTTCAAGCTACTTCCACTGTAGTCTGACCTTCTTTCCTTTATTTACAAATATGACAAACTCGCGCAGATGAATGATGGAAGTAGGCCTATGCTGTTTAACTCTAAAATATGAGTCATTATTATAGGCTTACCATAGCAATTTAGGGTGAAACAGAACACACTTTGGAAGATGGATTTATGATGTACTTGCTCATTATTTCATTTTGTTATTTTCAATATATGTGGTTGTTAGTAGGGCTGTCAAAATGGCTGAAAAACTAAATTCGAATTTTGCACTTAAATATTCAAATTATATTAGAATTTAAAAGGCATAATTTCAGTTAAAGAGAAAAAAGCTTCTGGCTTCTCTCCTGCAGCCACAATAGGGCGCATTGAGCAAAATATTACTAATGCACATTTATTAAAGCAATAAAATAACATGACTATCTGTGAAAAAGTGCATAATGTTTATAAACCAAATATAATTAATTAAGTTACTTAAACAATTACAAGCAAAACAGCGTCATGTATGGATAGTTTAATACAAATGGACGAAAGCCAATCACACGGAGTACTTTTTTCATTTAAAAACATGAGATGCAGTGGGATTGAAAAAAAACACCGCCATAAAGTCTCGAAACACGTTTTTTAAAAGTTTAACTTACATTAATTTTACATGACTTTCTATACATGTGGCTCTCTTGTGCAAGACAGGACACAAGTGCAACGGTGATAGATGTCCTTCTAGAAAATGCGTAAAATATGCGTTCTGTGTGAACGGCTTGGTTTCAGTTTTGACGTAAACAAGATCCTCTCCACACTGATGTTCTGTTTTTCCACAATATTTTGAATGAACAACGCAACATCGCCGCATCTAGTGGGTTCAGCTGGATAGGCTAACAGAAACACTAAAAAGCAACGACACTTACATCGCCATCGCATTTTGTGCGCCACTGATAAGGCTGCCTGATGCACACCTAAAATTCAAATGCAACGTTTTTGCATTCGAATGTGGATTTTTATTTAAAATTTGACGTATTTCAGTCAAACCAAAATGTATTCAGACACCTTCAACATTTCTCACATTATCACAGTTTATTCGCTATAGTTTAGAAAATGGTAATAACATATGACAAGAACTCAAGAGTTAAACTGTGTCAGAACAATTTCATCTTGATAATGTCAGATAACTTTGATAGAAAGGTATGTAACAAAACAATAGTCTGGTCAAAGTGTAAAATCAAATTTTTGGTCCCAAATTTTTTTATCAATTTTACTGGTAGTCCACTGTATGAAGAAATTTTGGGTACAATATGTCACAGTTTACTTTATTTTGCTCTCCTCACATAAATTAACTATAGTGTCCTGCACACACTAGTAAAAAAAAAAAAAAAAAAATCAAAAATTATATCTGGTGTCTGAATAATTTTTGGTTTGACTGTATATTCGAAATTCAAATTTTTATTTCACAGCCCTAGTTGTTAAGGAATGTTGCTAGGATTTTGTAAGTGTGTTGCTTCAGTTGCTTGGGTTTTGGCTCCAAATGCTGCAACTAAACACTCAACTTTAATACTTGATTTGAGTAAATTACTTAAGCAAACACCACCAGTGTTGGGGGTAATGCAAGTAATGCATTACTTTTTAATTTACAATTTTTTTTAATTAACGCCAGTTACTTTTTTCCCCATTTATTGATTGACAGCTCTCCTGTCCCCATGTTGAGAGAAATCAGGAGTAAGACGTTACTGTAGTTCTAGAATAAATGTGAACATGCATTAATTCATCTCACTTGCAAAAAAAAAAACAAAAACAAAAAAAACAAACAAAAAAAAACATTCAGTATTCCTCAAAATGAATAAAAACAGTGAAATTCAACTCAGAATATGACGCAAACCTGCAATAATTAAATGTTCAATAACACAAATATCCTTTATGTATTCAATCCCATTTTATTAACCAGTGTCTTTGCTGCTGAACTTCGATGATTCAATTCAACCATACTAATAAGCAAAAATTACTCTAGATAAACATTTGTGGTGCTTTTTTTTTATTGCTGAAGTGTGTTGAACTTTCTTCTTCTATGTTCTACTGTGCAGACGGGAATTTACTTTTCCTTCAGCCTGAGGCTTGTTCATTTCACTTTTGTTGTGAAAGGGCTTTTACATTTGACAAAAATAGAACTTTTTAAATTAAAATCAAACAAGCAAGCCCTGCCCAGATTTAAAAAGTAATGCAAAAGTAATTAGTTATTCTTTTGGGGAGAAACGCAATATTGTAATGCATTACTTTTAAAAGTAACTTCCCCAACACTGAACACCACTGCACTGCATGCATTTGTAGTTTGCATGCATACTGTACACAAGGATGACGTCCTGTCTGAGATAGCAGCGGCGTCTGGGCGAAACGCTTTGAGGTGAACAAAAGCCTCCTAGTGTCGCATTTTCAGGCAGGAGACAAGTGCTAATCCGCACCTGCTCATCGGCTCTCTTCAGATCCTATGTGTCTCTGCCATCCGCAAGGGCCAGCCAGGCACATCCACAGGAGACTCTTGGCACAGTGCATGCGGGCTGCAGATGGCCTGAGATTGATGCTCCGCACGCTGCCTCCTCCTGCAATGGATCTGATTAAAGCCTTTGAAAAGAGACAGGCATTGATCACGTCGAGCTGCATCCGAGAATACCAATTAAACCCTTTGAACTCCCCTTAAATTATATCACCATCCAATAATTACGCATCCATGAATAGTCATCATTGTGAAGAAACCTTGTTTTCTCTTGTCATCGGGGTCCAAAGCTGCATAATCAGTGTGTTTTGGTGGCACTTCATGCTCTGTCACTTTCCCGTGGCGACTCGCAGGCCTCACGGGACGCGTGAACACGTACGGGATGCTTTATCGCAATTAGGGCTGCACGATATTGGAAAAAAACTTATATTGCGATATTTTGTTTTTCTGCGATATATATGAAAAAAAAAAAATCACCAGATGACTTGAATAGCTCTATTTGGAAAAAAAATAATAATCAATGATTGGGGTGATTTTGTAGGTGAGTAAATCAGCATAGAAAATAAGCAAATTAAAAGCATAGATAAATACAACAGAACAAAGATACAAATGAAATAAACAGTTTTGTAATTTTTAAGGCAAGTCTAACAATATTCAGGTACAGAAATTGAATAATCAAATGTAAAATAACACTGCATAGTCTTCACTGTATAAATTAAATCTAATAAATCTGTGTTAAAGCTACAAAAGTGATTTTTCTCTGTGTTTTGTTGTTTGATTAACATGACACGGAAAGCAACAGGGACATTAAAGTGCTGTTATTGTTATCCTCTTTCTTTCTCAATTGTTTACCTTCACCTAAGACATAAGCAACTGTTTTTTACAAGGATACTTGCAGAGAGATGCATTTTGACATAGTTTTGTGCATATGTGTCATTTCAGGCACAAATAGTAGCAGAAATGAATGGAATTCAGTGTTCACGTGCATCTGCGTGGCTCTCAACGTGTCTACACTGGGCGCAATAAATGGATTTCCAGCACTGAAAATCGCTTGCAGTAGCTCTGCTACTAAATTTATTTAAAAATGGATATCTCTGCACAGCTGTCGCGTCCGATGTAGACACGGTGTCTGTGTGAGCAAAGAAAATGATCAGTGTAAATATAACGATCAGTATAGGCCTACTAAACATCGCACATCCTGCGATGTGACTATCGCGGATGCGCACATCTCGATATCGATGCTGAAACGATATATCGTGCAGCCCTAATCGCAACAGTCATGACTGTGAAACGGCAGAAATCGGCTGGAAGTCAGAGTCGAGCTTTATGTTTTTACAAGAAGAAAAATTGAATTTTATATGTGATTTTTAGACTTTTGTAGGCATTTTTCCAAAAATTGAAAATTATGAAATCCTTTGGAATCGTGTTTTTAATTCAAGCTACCTTTATTTATGAAGCGCTTTATACAATACCGATTGTTTCAAAGCAGCTTCACAGTAATAAACATGAAAATAATAGGGTTAATGTTGCAAAATCCATCAATTATGAAACCAATTTCAGCTGTAAAGCAGCTCTACAGAAGACAGTTGTATGAATGCTTGTTTTCAAGGTATTTGCGACTTCATCTCACAATTCACTTTTTTGTTATTGTGTTCATGTCTTGCAATGAACATTATTTAGCATATTTGACTTTAGATCTCACAATTTTGACGTTATATATCACATTTCTGACTTTATATCTCACAATTCTGACTTTTTTCTCAGAATTTACATTTTGCAATTCTGATGTTATATATTGCATTTCTGGATTTAAATCCTGCAATTCTGTGTCTTTATCTCACAATTCCGACTTTCCTTCTCTGAATTTATATCTCGCAATTATTTTTATATTTTGCAAAATATAACCTCAAAATTGCATAGACTTTATATCTTGCAATTCTGTCTCGCAATTCAATGTCTTGAAAATAATACTGTTAATGTTGCAAAATTCATTAATTATGAAACCAATTTCAGCTGTAAAGCAGCTCTACAGAAGACAGTAGAATGGAAGCTTGTTTCCAAAATAACTGCAATGTTTTCTCACAATGTAGACATTTTCTCGCAATTTTGAGAAAATCTGCTATAAACTCCAACTCAGAATTGCGAGATTTAAACTCAAAATTTTGACCTTTTCTCTGAATTTACATCTCACATTTCAGTTTTTTTGTTTCCACCATGAAATGAAAAATAAGTAAGGGAATCGCGACTATTCTCACAATTGCGACTTTTCTTTTCAGAGATTATAACTTGCAATTCTGATGTTATATTTCACAATTCTGTGTTTGTCTTGCAATTCTGACTTTATATTTAGTATATTTGACCTTATATCTTGCAATTCTGACATCATATTTCACATTTCTGCATTTATATCTCGCTTTATATCTGACTTTTTTCTCAAAATTAATTTTTCACAATCCTGCATTTATATCTTGCAATTCTGTGTCTTTGTCTCACAATTCTGCATTTATTTCTCGCAATTCTGCATTTATATCACACAGTTGTAAGTTTATATCTCACGATTCTGAATTTTCTTCTCAGAATTTATATCTCGCAATTCTGTTTATATCTTGCGAAATATAACATCAAAATTGCAAAATTGCATAGACTTTATATCTAGCAATTCTGACTTCTTTAATTTATATCTCGCATTTCAGTGTCTCACAATTCAATGTCTTGCAATTCTGACATTATATTTAGCATATTTGACTTTATATCTTGCCATTCTAACGTTATATTTAGCATTTCTGACTTTTTTTTTTTTTTTTTTGAGAAATTCCATACCGGAAATTGGCTTCCATACAATAGTGTCTTTATTCAGCTCAGTTGATGTTGCAAAGTTAGTGTCATTATCCAGTTTAAATGCTGTTGTCATCTGATAGTCTCAACATTACTGAATATTAATTGCTTATAAAAATATAACAGCTAGCAATCTAGATGATTCTTTATTCTATGACACCAGAAACCATGTAAAAAAAATCCACAGAAATAAGCCAATTTTTCACCTTTTAGCCCAAAATAGCTTTGTATTTTATTTATCGGTGTAATAGCGCTGAAGCATGCAGGACGTGGTTGTTTTTGCTGAGCGCTTCACTCCTCACGTTCTGCTCCAGAACTTTGAAGTCTTTGTTTCAGGATGAAGTGTGCATGAATATTTTGGCACGCGCCTGAGGCCGTGTTTTCTGAGCAGGACTGGAATGAAAGCCTTGGAAAACATCACCAGTTTAACTGCGTTTACCCAAGTCTCCCCTTTCTCTCTCTCTTCCCTCTGTTCTCATTTCTTCCCCCCCAAGCTCGCCTCAGGAAATACTGAAATGATGAAAGGCGCTTGCGTCTTTTTCTCCTTCTCTCTCCTCACATTCATCATGAGCCTGTTCACATTTCCTGTTTACATGCCCGAGGGCAGAGCGCCTCCCAGAGCAGGAGACGAGCCTCTGATGATGCAATCGTGCTCTCTCTCCTCGTCCTCGTGTTGCACAACCCTCTTCCCTGCTGAAATACAATGCACCACTTCTCATTTCGGCCGCATTGTTGTGTGGCCTTTTGACACTGACATGCACAGACTCATTTAATGGTTGCTTAAAGCAAAACTTTATTTATTTAAAATGTGCATTTCTTGTAGCCAACATGCTATTGTGTTAATTTACATCCACAGATGCATGTAAGATATCAGTAATTAAATTTATATTCATGCATTTTGCAGATGCATGTATCCAAAGTGACTTGCATTGCATTAAAGGTATTCATTCATTATTTTATTGCATGCATTGAAAAAGTAGACATTTTATTTCATGTTTAGTTTAGTAGTAACATTCGCCAGGTAAAGCAAATATTCAAAACAATAACTATATAATAAATTATGTTTTGATGGTTTTTATTTTGTTTTCATTGGTAAAGTGCATTAGAAAATCTGGAAATATATAACTGTGTGTTCATCAGTATCCATGTTTATGACATGCATAACATAGAGAAATGCATAAACATTTCCTTTTCAAGTCAACATAAAATGATTTTTTTTTTTTCATTTTTACTAGTTTTTGTTTTACAGTTTTCATTCATTTTTATTTCAGTTTTAGTTATTTTAGTACATTAAGTTAAACCTGAAAATGGGAAATGTTGCAATGGCAACTAAATGAAAATAAGTTTAATATTATTTTATTTTATTATTTCGGTTAATGTATATTTTATTTCTGTTTCAGTTATTTTAGTACATGAAGTTAAACAAAATGAAAATAAGAAATGTCGTCATAGCTGAAATGAAATAAGTTTAAGTTTTTTATTATTTTATCAATATTTTTATTATTTTATTTTAGTTAATATTTATTTTATTTCAGGTTTAGTTCAATTAAAATTAGAAATTTATTTATTATTAAATATTTTGTTAATATTTAATTTATTAACAAAAATGTAATTTTTTTAATGGTTTTAGTTAACTGTAAACAGGATATTCACTCAAATATATCGCAAGCATCAGCGTCGTTTTTGATCTCATGCTGATTGTAACCCAATAAAATACATCAACGAGTCAAAGTTCACACATGACGTGATAAGAAAACCAGTTCGGCAAACATTTACAGAGACAGGTGTGTAAAACGAACAACGTGTGTAAATGATCTCATGCTACACCTGTTAAACAAATGCTAGAAATTTGCATTGCATCTCGTTTCCTTGTATGTCATCTATGAGTCTCAGACTCTATATCTCACATATCCCATATCTGACTGTGATTGAAGCACAGCATATACTGACACAGCACTTTTGTGTTTTAAACTGTAGTTCTGCTCCGGTCACAGAGGGCTTCATGCATCTGTATGCAGCGGCTTTTCTCAACTTCTATTAAAATAAGCCGAAGCCTGTTTTGTATATCTCACACACAGATGGTGCACTGATTTAATTACACTTCAGTCCTGTCACATACAGACACGAGATCCGTGCCGGACCTAAAAATAACCTAGAATCTGAGAACAGGGGGCCATTTTGATGGACCGCTTAAGTTTCTGTGTTTGTCCGCTCCAGCTGTCCTCCTACAGCAACTCGGCTTTTTGTTTGTTTTTTATAGCCAAGCTGAAATGTGAACTCTGGGGCCTAAAAATACAAGTTGTCCCTCTTAAAATATCGTCCCGGGCCCCGGTTTCACCCCTGCAGGGCCTCAGGGTGGGGGAAAGGACAATCGAGACGATACCCCTGCAGCGGGGCTGAGTTACAGAGAGCCATGCGTCCTCCATGCGGTCATTCGACACGATGGACAGATGCATGGAAACATGGTCCAGCACACCCGCACTGGAAAAACACCATCAGTTCATGGCCAAGCAACAAATATGCATACTTAAAGGAATAGGTTACCCAAAAATGAAAATTTGCTTAATGTGCTCAAACTCAGGCCATCCAAGATGCAGATGAATTTGTTTTTTCATCAGATTTGGAGAAATGTGTCATTGCATCACTGTCTCAGCAATGGATCCTCAGTGAATGGGTGCCGTCAGAATGAGAGTCCAAACAGCTGATAAAAACATCACAATAATCAACAAGTAATCCACAGCACTCCAGTCCATCAGTTAACATCTTCAGAAGCCAAAAGTTGAAACAAATCCATCATTAAGATGTTTTTACACTAAAATCCGAGTCCATAATCCATAATAACGCTTCCTCCAGTGAAAAAGTCCATCTCCTGTTGTCTCTTGCATCAAAATCCAGCCACATTTTTGTTTAGAGCCGTTTTGGCTTGTAAACGGTGCTTGATCTGTGCAGATTTCTCTCCTAATTCAGACCACTTTTTCACTGGAGGAAGCGTTATTATTGATTATGGACTCATATTTTAGCCAGAAACAACCGTTTGAAGTTAAAACATCCTTGCAGCTGAAACTGTATTTTGAATTATGCATTGCATTGTTGTGTTTTAGGGTGAAGGAAATGTTTGTAGACTTCAAAGACAAAATTACCAGTACGTTTTCCATCTTTACAGATTTTCTTTCTTACAATGTATAGACATTTGACTATTTGCATATATTTTGGCCCACTTTGCAGCTTTTTCTGGTAAAGAATGGTGTGCTTTTCCATAGTTTTTCTATGTAAATTTGCTAGATGGACATCTTTGAGCATTTTTCTCACATCTTACATCTTTTGCCAGTGTCATTTCTAGCATGTAAAGTTAAGAGTTCAGCTTTTAAAAAACCTTTCTAAAACATCTTTTCCCCCCTGTAATTTGGCTCCAAATTATGTTATTTTCACACAGAGATTGGTAGCTCTATTAGTAAAATGCATTGACTTTAACAATCTTTGTTGTATATGCCAATGGTGACAGTTCAAAAATGGGAAAAAGTACTTTTTGTGTTCTTTTCCCTAAAGTTTGCATGGGTGTAACTCAAGAGGTATTAAATATATCTTAATATCCTTTTATATGTTGGTTCTTAACAAACTTTTTTTGTCCTGTTTTCATTTTTAAGTCCCTGTATGGTTAATTGACATGGATATTGGGATCTCAGTGCGGCTCCATATCCAGATTGTTGAATTTTACACATATGTACAATTTACTATTGGAGCTACATTGAGATCACAATATCTTTGTAACTGGACCATATAGTGCTTTAAAAATAAAGAGACCAAAATTCAAGTTTGTTAAGAACCAAAATATAAAGGGATATTAGATAACTTTAATACATCTTGAGTTACAGGCATGCGAACCTTGGAAAAAATAATACAAAAAGTGCATGTTCCCATTTTTGACCTGTCGCCATTGGCATATAATTCAATTCAATTCAATTCAATTCAAGTTTATTTGTATAGCGCTTTTCATGATACAAATCATTGCAAAGCGCTGTACAGAAAATTAAGTTTCTACAATATATTTAGTAGTAGCTTATCATTGGTGACTATGTCAGTTAATGTATATTTGGCAGAAACGTACGGAAAAATCAATTAAAGACGTAATCAAACAGACGATGGACACTATTAACAGCCTATTATATGTTGAAATCAAACTTATGGCAAGATTTAGTAGTTTTGTATGTTGTTTCAGGGTTGGCATCATCTGAGGTCCTCTGAGTGGTTGGCATCATCTCTTCTCAGGTGTTCTGGATCCAGACTGAAGCTTGTGTAATTCCTAGTTACCAGAAACAGAGAAACAAATGGAGACATAATTAGCGTAGCTGCTGTTCCAACCAAGCAAAAAATTTTTGTTTAACCCAAGCTAAAGAATAATAATGTGCATTTGATCAGATATAACTGCAGTACAATATTATGAGATGCATTATTTGAAAGCTTGGCCAAAACAATGTGTCTTTAATCTAGATTTAAACAGAGAGAGTGTGTCTGAACCCTGAACATTATCAGGAAGGCTATTCCAGAAATTGGGAGCCAAATGCGAAAAAGCTCTACCTCCTTTAGTGGACTTTGCTATCCTAGGTACTACCAAAAGTCCAGAGTTTTGCAACCTTAGGGAGCGGGATGGATTGTAACGTGGTAGAAGACTAGTTAGGTACACAGGAGCTAAACCATTAAGGGCCTTATAGGTAAGTAATAATATTTTGTAACTGATGCGGAACTTAATAGGTAGCCAGTGCAGAGACTGTAAAATTGGGGTACATTTACATTTACATTTAGTCATTTTGCAGACGCTTTTATCCAAAGCGACTTACAATTGGGGGATACATAAAGCGATTCATCTTGAAGAGGCAATCAGACAGAGGAAGTGCTCGTAACAACAAGCTAGAAAGGAAAGGAATAAATAAAGAGAAAAAGTTTTTTTTTATTTATTTTTTTTTTATAAAGTTTAGGATTAAGTCAAGTAGTGCTGAAAGAGATGAGTTTTCAGCTGTTGCTTGAAGATTGATAGGGATCCAGCATTCCGGATAGGGGTGGGAAGATCACTCCACCAGCCAGGAATGGTGAATGAGAATGTTCTGGAGAGTGATTTTGAGCCTCTCTGTGATGGTACCACGAGGCGTCGCTCACTAGCAGATCTCAGACTTCTGGAGGGGGTGTAGATTCGTAATAGTGAGTGGAAGTAGGCGGGTGCTGAGCCTGTGGTTGTTCTATATGCAAGCATCAGTGTCTTGAACTTGATCCGAGCTGCAACTGGTAGCCAGTGCAAGGAGATAAAGAGAGGTGTAACATGGGCTCTTTTGGGCTCATTGAAGACCAGTCGTGCCGCTGCATTCTGAATCATTTGTAGAGATTTGATTGTGTTTGATGGAAGTCCAGCCAGAAGAGCATTGCAGTAGTCCAGCCTAGAAATGACAAGGGCCTGGACAAGAAGTTGTGCACCATGCTCTGTCAGAAAGGGCCTGATCTTTCTGATGTTGTGTAGTGCAAACCTGCAAGATCGAGCAGTCTTTGCAATGTGCTCTTTGAAGGTCAACTGGTCATCAAAGATTACATCAAGATTTCTGACCGAAGTTGATGGGGCAATTGTTGATGAACCTAACTGAATCGTGAAGTCATGCTGTAGAGTTGGAGTAGCAGGGAAGACAAGAAGCTCAGTCTTTCCCAGGTTGAGCTGTAGGTGATGTTCTTTCATCCATGCCGAGATGTCCGCCAGGCAGCCTGAGATCTGTGCAGCTACCATTGGATCATCTGGTTGAAAAGAGAGATAGAGCTGTGTGTCATCAGCGTAGCAATGGTAGGAGAAGCCATGTGCCTGTATGATGGGACCCAGTGATGTCGTGTATGTGGAGAAGAGGAGGGGTCCAAGAACCGATCCCTGAGGAACCCCAGTGACCAGTTGATGTGCTTTGGATACCTCCCCTCCCCAGGCCACCCTGAAAGACCTACCAGTGAGATAGGATTCAAACCAGCGAAGTGGAATCCCAGTGATGCCCAGAGATGAGAGGGTAGACAGGAGGATCTGATGATTAACAGTGTCAAACGCGGCAGATAGATCCAGCAGAATGAGGACTGATGATTTGGAGTCTGCTTTTGCAATTCGCAGGGCTTCAGTGACTGAGAGTAGCACAGTCTCAGTTGAATGGCCACTCCTGAAACCTGACTGTTTAGCATCCAGTTTGTTGTTCTGTGAAAGAAACATTGAGACCTGGTTGAAGACAACTTGTTCGAGGGGAATATGATCATATTTTCTTGATCTGGTAAGGACTCTAGCCGCTGCATTTTGGACTACCTGTAGCTTGTTTATTGAAGATGCAGGACAACCAGCTAGCAGTGCATTACAATAGTCCAGTCTAGAGATCATGATTGCATGAACTAGCTTTTCTGCATCAGAAACAGGTAACGTTTCGTAGCTTGGCAATGTTTCTAAGATGGAAGAATGCTGTTTTTGTAACATGGGAAATATGATTTTCAAAAGACAAGTTGCTGTCTAATATAACACCCAGATTTTTGACTGTAGAGGAAGTAACAGTACATCCGTCTAGTTGCAAATTGTAATTCAAGAGATTCTGTGTACTGTTTTTTGGTCCAATATGTAATATCTCTGTCTTATCTGAATTTAATAGGAGAAAATTATTCATCCAATCTTTTACATTTTTAACACACTCTGTTAGCTTAGATCATTTATAAGTTTCATTTGGTCTTATTGAGATATATTGTTGAGTATCATCAGCACAACAGTGGAAACCAATCCTGTATTTTCTAATAATATTACCAAGGGGCAACATGTATATTGAAAATGGCAGAGGACCTAGGACAGATCCTTGTGGTACTCCATACTTTACTGGTGATAATTGAGAGGACTCCCCGTTTAAATAAACAAAGTTGGGTAGCGATCAGACAGGTAGGATCTAAACCATCTTAAAGCCTGCCCTTGAATACCCGTATAGTTTTGTAATAGATCTATGAGTATGTCATGATCTATAGTGTCGAACGCAGCACTAAGATCAAGTAAAACTAGCAATGAGATGCAGCCTTGGTCTGACGCAAAAGGCAAGTCATTTGTAATTTTAACAAGTGCGGTTTCTGTGCTATGATGTGCCTGAAACCTGACTGAAATTCTTCATAGAGATCATTTTTTTGCAGGAAGGAGCACAATTGAGCAGACAACTTTTTCTAGAATTTTAGACATAAACGGAAGATTTGAAATGGGTCTGTAATTTACCAGTTCAACAGGATCTAGTTGTGGTTTCTTAATAAGAGGCTTAATAACCGCCAGCTTGAATGGTTTTGGGACGTGACCTAAAGATAACGATGAGTTAATAATATCGAGAAGTGGTTCTTCTGCTACAGGTAACAACTCTTTCAGTAATTTAGTGGGTACAGGATCTACTAAACATGTTGTTGGTTTAGATGCAGTGATAAGTTTATTTAGCTCTTCCTGTCCTATAATTGTAAAGCACTGCATTTTTTCATTTTTTCATGAGCTTGAATGAAGCTGAAGTATTAGATGCTGTAGAATCTACATTTGTTATTGTATTTCTGATGTTATCTATTTTGTCTGTGAAGAAATTCATAAAGTCATCACTACTAAACTGTGAGGGAATATTTAGATCGGGTGGTGTCTGGTTATTTGTTAATCTAGCTACTGTGCTAAATAAAAACCTTGGATTGTTTTGGTTATTTTCTATGAGTTTGCGGATATGCTCGGCCCTGGCAGCTTTTAGAGCCTGACTATAACTGGACGTACTGTTTTTCCATGCAATTCTTAAAAATTCCAAGTTAGTTTTTCTCCATTTGCGCTCAAGATTACGAATTTCTTTCTTGAGAGAATGGGTATTACTGTTGTACCATGGCGCAGTACGTTTGTCTTTAGCTTTTTTCAATTTGATGGGCGCAACAGCTTCTAATGTATTAGAAAAGATAGTGCCCATGTTGCTAGTCATTTCGTCTAGTTCATGTATATTTATGGGTACACAGAGCAGTTGAGATAAATCAGGCAGTTTATTTCTGAATCTATCTTTAGTGGTTGGAATAATAGTTCTTCCTGGACGATAACGCGGAGCCATATCAGTAATGCGCAGCATGCACGATACAAGAGAATGGTCAGTAACATCATCACTTTGAGGTACGATATCTATATCAGTAAGATCGATTCCATGCGATATAATTAAATCTAGCGTATGATTAAAATGATGAGTGGGCCCGGTGACGTTTTGCTTGACTCCAAAAGAGTTTATTAGGTCAGTAAACGCAAGTCCTAATGCATCATTTGTATTATCAACGTGAATGTTAAAATCTCCGACAATTAGCGCTTTATCAACAGTAACCAATAGGTCTGAGAGGAAATCTGTAAATTCTCTTAGGAAATCTGTATACGGCCCTGGCGGTCTTTACACAGTAGCCAGAGCAAGAGATAGCAGAGATTTCTTTTGCATATCTGACAGTGTAACATTAAGCAAAAGTAATTCAAATGAGTTAAACCTGTATCTTGTTTTCTGGGTAACATTGAGAATATCACTATATATTGTTGCAACACCGCTGCCACGGCCAGTCTGACGGAGCTCATGTTTATAACAGTAGTTTGGTGGAGTAGACTCATTTAGACCAATATATTCATTTGGTTTGAGCCAGGTTTCAGTCAAGCAGAGTACATCAAAACTATTATCTGTGATTATTTTATTTACAATAACTGCTTTGTGTGCGAGTGATCTAATGTTTAGGAGCCCAAATTTTAAAAATTGTTTTTGTTCATTTATTTTGCATTTTTCTGGATTAATCATGATCAGATTATTTCTAGATCCTGCATTAAATTTATATTTTGGTCTCACAGTTCGGGGAACAGACACAGTCTTTATAGATTGGACAGCACAAGTACAAGTACTTGTGCATTTAAGTGGGTAGAACAAAAGTCATCATAGCAGTTATTTAAGAATTGGCTTACTAGTCATATGGAGGCTTGTCATATTGGCTTACTAGTCATATAATGCAACAACGATAGCTAAAGTCAACAGATTTTACTACCAGAGCTACCAATCTCTGTGTAAAAATAATATAATGACGCTGCCATCTTTTTAAAGTCATTTTATCCTCCTGTAATTTGGCTCCAAATCTCAGGTGAAAATTGCCAATTTGACCCCCATCTACAAAATAGTAGATTACGCAGTAAATATTCTTCCATTGCATTTAATATTTCGCCTTTCATCACTATTTATGTTTGTCTTTCTTCAGAAAAAAAAAACATATTAGCAAAATCTAAAACTTTAGCCAGAAAAGTTTCTGAAATGTGGTTGAATAACATTAATCAGATGATCCATTAGTCGTCTGAGGCTGAGAGAAAACACTTTGCCTTTCCCTTCATTCCCTCTCATCGCCAAAGCCGTAAAACGACCAACACTTCACTATCCTCAGTAGAGTTGTGCTTATGAATAATTGTGACGTTGATGCTGAAATATGTTTTTTTTTTATAATATTTATACTAAGCGCTGCTACAGCAATTTGCATATGAAAGTGCCTTTGATGTCTTTATCTGAAATACGCAGAGCTTTGAAGCCTCTGACTCGTACAATATGAATATACAATACTGTTGCGTTCTGATTTAAAGCGCCGGAATGAGGCAAAGCTAGTATTCCAAAGTGAACTGAATTTAAAAGGAGCCTTCATCACAGCCCATCCCTCCTCATCTCTCTTCACAGGTCTGAATTAATCTGATTAACAAATCAATTAACGACGCTGTCATCTGGTTTGCTCTTCTGAGCTTCTGAGCTGAATCAAATCTTGTTTATTAAGATTTCCTAATTTGATACCCATTGTGAACAGCATTTAATGTTTAACTCAACTTAGCCTCCGAAACATGCCGTGTTTGTATTGAAACGCTTGGTTTCTGGGATGTCGTGAGCTGAGCATCTCCTCTTATGAAAGCGAATCAAAGTATTGCGCTGGAGGAGGGAATCACGTTGCCAAGACAACAGCATCCAACCTGCCAAACGTTTCAGGAAGACATCCGAATATCTGAAGAAGGAATAAACCTTTCCTGGGGAATCCAAGTCCATGTTTTTGAAAGGCGTTTATAGCATGAAACGAAATTTTAACGTCCAGATTTGGTCGCAGCGTATCCCAGATTAATAAATAATGCATAGTATTATGCAACACCATGAAACATCATGATTTGCATTTCCTGAAGGCTTTGCGAGGCAGCAAAGTCAATGAGAGCAAGTCAAACTTTAATCTTAGATTTCTTAAATCTCAAAGGAGTAGTTCACTCAAAAACGAACATTAGCTGAAAATGTGCTCATCCTCAGGCAATCCGAGATTAGAATGAATTTGTTTCTTCATCAGATTT
>JBCAMP010000177.1:0-64900 GCA_039654775.1 Spinibarbus caldwelli | reverse complement strand
GCACAGACACATGAAAAGCACTGGCATTCTTTTTGAACTTGAAAGTTTGTACACCACAGGAGCTCTGATGTCGCACAAGGATTTCGGAGAAATGACTAAATAAAGGACACTTGTACATTGAAGAGAGTTCATGTGTATGTTTTATATTTTTATACTCTATAGATGGGAAAAAAAAAAAAAAACCTTGTTTTTTTTAAGCATGTCGGAAATGTTTTTGATTAGCTTTTCTTTCAAACTGAGCTTAAAGTGACCAAAAACATTTGGACTTACTACAGATTTACGTCATTATCTGCAGATCAGTACAAATTAACACAAATTATAATGGATCCAAATCAAAAAACAGTTGATTTTAATGTCTAAAGCACAACCACAATTATTAATTTATTCAACGGGACCGAGTTTCACCGGCACCATGGGCTTTTTGTGAAAGAATATGAAAATAAAATGATGCAATGCTGATAACATTTGTATTTGAGTTTCTTTTGAATGTAGTAAGTAACGTACACACAATCCATGTCAAATATTATTATTGTTTTTTCTGGGTATTTTTTATGATTATCATTTTTACTTTTAGTGTTGTGTTACAGCTTGTATTTCAGATACTGTAGTTGAAACAGTTGAGACATGAACCTACATATATTATATTATATTATATTATATTATATTATATTATATTATATTATTATCCGAGACCCTTAGCATCTGTTATATGCAACCTTTATATTATTATATTTATATTAAATATATATTATTTGATGTTTTAGCAAATTCTACATGGAACACTTCCTCTTCTTCTACCGATGACCTCTTGGATTTCAACAAAGCTCTTACTGCTTCCAAATCATCAAAGGCAACTGATGTGTGATGTTTGCGCTGCCTTGACAAGCCTGAGTTCCTAAAAGAGCTTTGAGCTCACTGGCTGAAATCCTAAAGACTGTTTCATAGGGGTGGAGTGAAAGAGGATGGAGGAAGACAAAACATTACTTCACTGAGCAGGGAATTCACTAAGAGTCACACTTACTTGCACGCACTGTCTGCAGTGTTTTCGTATCTGATTCACTAAATGAATTGTACAAATCAGGTATGGCACACATAGGTGCATGCAGTACAATTTTAACAGCAAAATTTCCTTACAGGTTGGTGCTAAGTTGTGGAGGACGCAGAAGATCTGGCATATTTTACAGTAACAGCGTATCACTCCACCACTGTGACTGAAAAATGTACACAAACATAATTTAATCAAATTTATATAGATTAAATTATATGAATTAATATATTTACAAAATATAATTATGTTAATTATTAATTATATAAATACAATATATAAAGTACAGTCAAAATATTCTGGCCTAAATTTATTTATTTTTTATTGCATTTAAAAGTAACAATTTACAATAAGGTTAGTTAAAGTAAACTAACAATTAAAATACTTCTCAGTATTATTAATCTCAGTTAATGTTGATTCTGAGATTTGATTTTAATAATGTATTAGTAAAAGTTGTATCTATTAATGTTATTTAATGGACCTGAGCTAACATGGACTAACAATGAATTTTTATTAGCTAACATTATCAAAGATGAACAAGAACTGTAAAAAAATGTATTGCTCATTGTTAGTTAATGTTAATTAATGCATTAAATATAGTTAACAAGTGGAGCCTTGTTGTGAAGTGTTACCCATATAACATTTCTGCATACTATGTTTCAGTGTTTTTTATTGCATATAACATTTCCACATATTATGTTATATATCATTTTCTTAATGCAGAAAGCTCACCTGTTTCTTACCTGTTTCATTTATGACCGACTGACAAATATGCATAATTTTTACTCATATGTTTATTGGTTTATGTTACAACTGTGTAATCCAAATGGATGGAAATTGCACATGCGATTAAAAAAACATAAAGCATAAAAACAAATAATAAATTAAAAATAAAATGAATAAAAAAATAAATATGTAATAAAATTATGTATAAAAATAAATAAAAAAATTCTGTGTTTATTTATTTCTAAGTTTATCACTTGTGAGCAGTACTAGTGCAATGCTAATTACACTAGGCAAATATCAGTAAGTTTTGTAAATAACACTCACAATGTAGAGCTTTTTAGTGCCTGGTTTAACTGGATTGTGGGTGGTTACTGTATAAGACGCAGAAATACCACTTGTGAAAGCATTGCAACTGTTTGGTGAAATGAAAGTATGTGTGTGTGTGTGTGTGTGTTTGTTTTAGTGGTGTAGTGGTGTACACAGCTTGTTAGATATGATCATTGCATGTTGGAGCCAAGCTCCTGTGTGTGTGTGTGTGTGTGTGTGTGTGTGTGTGTGTGTGTGTGGTTACACAAGGCATCGTGTTCTCTCTGCCTGTGCAGGCACGTTTCTCTCTGTGAGGTACTTGGCATCCACCCTTTACTAGCATATGCCAAGTTGATGGGTTGGTGGAAACACACACTCAGACGCATGCTCACACACTGGAGCTAAAGTCTGTGTAAATGGGTTCACACCATCGGCTGGTAAATATAGAATTAATATTACTGATTCTGTCTCATGATGAGAAGGCTAGAGTTCACAGCTTGTTTGTTTTTATCTTTGTCAACTTCCTTGAACACTGTGGCTCATTTATTTTTAAACCTTGCAAGGAGAGGAAATGTCACATAAGATGGAGTTTTAACAGTGCAGTCATGTGTTGATGCCCTGGGAGAGAAGGAAAGAAAGTCAAAATGAAGGCAGAAGAAGAAAAGAAAAAAAAAAATACTGCAGTGTGACACACACGTACACACACACACACACAAACACACACACACAATCATCTCCACTACCCACGCACACATCGCATACAAGATACGGCACTAGATTACTCATTCAGTCAAATAACACATCCGAGCGCGCTCAAAGCACTTCACCACCCACAAATGAACTAATCACCTATGCTGAAAACCATGAATTTACCACCATAAATTAACATAAAAATTACAGAAAACATGCAAACTACTACAATGACACAGAGAAGAGCTCATGAACATTCAAGCTCTCTTGGTGCTGTGACAGATGTCAGTGGATGCCAAATAAAGTCACAAGACTTGATATCATTATTTGTGTGCTGTTTATGTCAGGAGTTTCCAAACCACTAATATATATATATATATATATATATATATATATATATATATATATATATATATATATATATGTATGTATGTATATATATATATATATATATATATATATATATATATATATATATATATATATATATATGTATATATATATATATATATATATATATATATATATATATATATATATATATATATACATGAAAATATGTAGCATCCTTTATGTCTTAAAATATCACTATTTTACATAGCCCATTTGATACAGGCTTTATCCAATTTTTGGAGTTTAAACCCACACTAAGTAGTCAAGCTCTGACACTGACTCACCAGCAGGCCTTTTATAGTGATACTAAGTACTCTTAGGACCTACTCTTTTTATTTTACCAATTAAGGACATAATCTAATGACCCTATGAAGAACATTCTTGATCAGTGACTTATGAAAGCAAATCCTGTATTGTGTTTCAGCTGAGTGAGCTGATGTGGGTATATGATGCCCACAGATGGTTAACTCATAAGAACAACGTGGCGACAAATTCTCATCAGTAAAGGTAATAGGCTAGTTTTTTTTTTTGTACGATTTATGTCTTGCCCTATCTGTTGTGAGCAATGAAGCCGTCCAGAAGGTTTTATTTGGACTTTCTTCCATTCACAATGGAAATTTCTCTGTCATAAGCTGGCAGTGCTTCGTGAATGACCTCCCTGAACTGTCTGTACTCAGAATTCACAAGGATAAACAGGTTATGTTTTCCTAAAACAAAAACCCAGAGTCAGTTTTGACATTTAAAGATATGAGAGTATTTCCATTTAACCGTAGTGTGTTACCACAAACACTGTATGGTAAGTGATTCAGTGTGTGCAAACTGCTCGATTTTACTCAAATAGCTTATAGAAACCAATTACATAGACTTGTTTGACAGTTTAATTTGATGTAATTTATTTCCATTTTAAATAAATACTTTATTGCAACCTGGTCTCATGACGAAAATGTTTCTCTAGGAACTTTTTTGCAAGATATGAAATATGTACCGTCATGTACGTTTTGTGACATATTTGATTTGAAATGTCCACTGGGTGTTTGCTTTTTCCCCCCGGAACAGATGAACGTACATATGGTACGTTTTATGTGACGCTGGTTTTGTAGGTGTCACCGCACTTCTGACTTGAACTGTCTGTTGAATGGCGCTATAAGTCTAATGCTCCGTGACGTTTTAAAATACCATACCATCTGCACTACACCTAAACCTACCCAATAGTATGAACAAAAGCGAATGTGACTTGAAAACGCAATCACAAGCATGCCATTATAGCTTGTTTTTTGATCTCTCGTCTTTCAGCTCTATCATCATGTTTCGTGTTTTTCATGAGATTTGTACTCAAGGATTCCGCATCCTAAGTCCAATTCCGTGCCGGCTGAGCTACGGAGCAAGCTTGTTATATCCGGAGAGCGAAACATATGGATCTGTAATTATAACTGTTTTGACGAAAACGATTACAAGTGTTCGCTGTTTTACCACCTCCAGTGTTCATTTCTGTTGGAAACTGCAGTGATATGTACTTATTGGTACGTATTTCGCATCTTGCAAAAAAAGTTCCCAGAGGTACGTTTTTGTCATGAGACCAGGTTGCAACATGCAGAGATGACTATAAATAAAAATGTAAACAGAGAATTCTCGAAACATTTACGCCAGTTTAAGTACAAAATCCTTTGTCGTAACCAGTTTCCCCCTTCAATTAAATTTAACCAGGCACTAAATGCTGTGAAAAGCACTGCGCCATAAATCATGTCATAAATGAAGCACTGAATGTTTATTTAACTACATTGAAGCTGACATATCAAGAAATTATCTTTCAAATGTACGTGATGTGTTGCCATTAGCTTTAGCAAAATTAGCTCCCTTCTGCTACATAGAGAGCTGTGAACATTGAGTGTAGGAACCAGCTTGGAAACCAGTTTGAAAACAGTCATTATTTTTGCTTTTTCCATTTGGTTTACATTAGTGGCACATAAATTACACACTTGACCTGTAAAAAGCTAGTTTATATTGCATTGCACAGGATGATTCCACCAAGTAAACCATATAAGACAAGCAAGACATTAATATCAGTCATCTAATCATGATTTTACAGTATACAGCAGCAGCTGATAAGCTCGGCAAATTAAGTTTAATAAGCAAATTAAAATCCCCCCCATGTTGTAGCCGGATTCTCAATCCACCCTGATGATTTTGTGCCAATAAAGCAGCTGGTTCACACAACATCCATATCACAGACTCCAAGGGCTTGACTCCATTTAGTTATCGTTTTTGTACCGTCTCATTTAGCCGTATATTACTGAGATGAACAGTGAATACACAGAGCTAAGCTTCAAAGCACAAGGTTTTTACCCTGTCTCCCCTCCCCCACACTAGTGCTAGTCTTGGCAGCCTCCGGGAGCTCACAGCGGTAATACATCATCTATATTTTAAAGCTGCCGGTGGAGAGGAGGCGGGGGAACCTCCATCTTAAGGTACAGCAGGCTTCTCGCTGACCCAAATTCCTCTCATAGTTCCCAAAAGCTGAAAAGAAGGAAGATGAAACAGTGTGTCTGCTAGGAACCAACCCGGCAAAACACAGGTTTTTGATATGTCGGCGTTTATGTTAGCCTCCTTAGCGGGTTTTAGCCCTATCCGTCTCTACAGAGAGATCAGGCTTCATCCTGGAAATAAATCAGTGTGAGTGACTGATAGCACATGCAATTTAATCTATTAGTGCCAAAGCTTTGAGTTAGCAAACAGTTACTGGAAATGGTACTTAGTGAAGTCCTTTGTGCTGGAAATACAAATAAAACAGTGTTTCCCAAGAGAATTTATAAATAATAAAATGTTTGGAAAAAAAGTGTCAGTTCCACTAGTTTGTGTGAAAATTTTAATTCTACACCATTAGAAAGCAAACCAGCTACACTATCAATGAAAATATTATTTGTATTCTGCCCTTACAAAAAATTATTCAATTTATTCAAGTTCTATTTAAAATAAAAATAAGACAACATACTTTCAGTCTACTTTTTATCCGAATATATACTTAAGTATACATGGCTTATACCGCCAAGTATACATAAAAGTGTATTTGGCCTATATTTGTACTTAATCTTTTGATTCAGACTTAAGAAACGTATTGCATGATTAAGTTTCCTTTATAAAGTGCAAAAACAAAATATAAATAGTACACTAAGGGCCAGATTTACTACAGTTAATAAAAAAAATAAGATGTGAACAAAAATACACATATATATAAATAAAATAAAAAATAAATAAATAATAATAAATTGTATGTAAAGGTGTGCTATAGATAAAATAGAATAGAAATAGTATAAAAGAATAAGAAATAAGATGAATTATGTACTAGGATGTAGGTTGATAAATAACTATCAGGTTATTGCACATATTTTTATTGCACAGTGGGAGAACATTTAACTGTTCATGAGGTAGATTGCCTGGGGAAAGAAACTGTTCTTGTGCCTGACTGTCCTGGTATTCGGTGTTCTGTAGCGCCGACCAGATGGCAAAAGTTCAAAAAGGAGATGGCTTGGATGTGAGGGATCCAGAGTGATTTTCTGAGCCCTTTTTCTCACTCTGGATGTATACAGTATATATATAATAGTACTATAATAGTATGTATACCAATATAGTACATTTATATTAGTATACTTGCTATATAATAAAATGAATTTGAAGTATACTTCTTTTTTATAAAAGTGCTTAATTGAATAGCTGTGCTTTCTTTATTGTTTTTCTTCAGTAATTTTGTTTTGAATAGACTCCTAATCAACAATTATCCAGCTGAAAATTGGTTCACTACACCTTGCATCCAGATATATGGCCAGCCACGATGTTTTTCCCCATCATTTGATCATCATTTGTTGAATTACTGCTGCTATGATCGATAGAAAACATACACGCCTTGGGTTGCAGGTGGTTTCCCGAATAAGATGCGGGTTTTTGGACTCCCTAATGTTTTTACATCCACCGCTCTAACCACCTCCACTCTTCCCCAGCCATTTCCTTCAGCAATATTACGCTCTGTTTTCTGAGTAACCATGTACGATATGAATCTTCACTGGTGGGCTTCAATGGGAGTATTGTCTTGAAGGGGGGAAAACGGAAAATAGACTTATCAGCACATTTTCCTGCAACAGAGCACAAAGTATATCAAGTCAGACAGTAACAGCAGCCCACATTCCCCAGTTACGCTGTTGGAAAAACAAGTCTACGATATCTTTCCGGACCATTGGAAGGTGGGAACACAGAACCGTGGTTAATCAGATGAGAGCAGGCGCTCAGAATCAAAATATTTGGGGGTGAAATCTAATGAAGATCAGCGAGCGCTGCTTATTTTTGGTCTCACAATGAGGCGTCTTGTGGAAATAGAGGACAAATTGTCTGATTGTGAAGTGAGAGTGAAAGTGTAAATGAGATTCAAAGCAAAGGGAAGAGAAAATGTGACAGCAATGGCAAAACGATGAAAAAAATGAGTCTGATTTGTGGTGCTGTGCTGAGACAGGCAGAATTGCCTCAGCGCACATCCTCTTGTGTTTTTCGGTGCTCTTAGACACAAGCGTTTGGCCAGGCTCATCATACTAAGTGCTTTGGCAAAGCGACACACGCCGCTGTCACCCTGCTGAAAGCGTGTGTGTGTGTGTGTGTGTGTGCGCAATGGAGGCTGACTCACCAGTGGGGGGAGGAAACTCACGCCTCTCATCCTTGACCTTGAGATTGTGAACAAGACTGAAACTCACATACATACACTTTTAGAGGCAGCAGAAATCCGTAGGGAAGTCACCTTCTTTTAGTTCCTGCTAAGGGTTGCCAGGCGGCCCGTTGACAGCCTCTGTCTGAAGGCCCAGTGTGAGGAATTGATTCCTGATGGGTCTTATCACATTTGTTGAATTAGATTTGGAGACTAAACCATCAATATGTGCAAGTTTCTTTCTTTTCACTCTTCATTCTTTACATTTTCTCAGAGAGTTTTGCTTTCTTTTAAATTCCCGTCTGCAGCACAAGAACCTGAAACAAAGCCATATGTTGTGTATGTATTGACCTATGATCTAGGAGGTACAGTATGTATAATGTATAGAAGTTATTAGCTTCACTCATGAATATTAATTACATGGTAAGCAGGATTACAATTTTGTTCGTTTAGTCATTAATGCAAAATAAACTTTGACAGGGTGATAAGAACACTGATGTGAAGCAGAGAGTCCCTGTACCACCCTGAAGAGGTTTGTTTTACAACAATGGTTGGCTGACTTTACATTGTCTCACTTATTAAATGCTTATTTATCAGGAAGTAAAATAAATAAATGGACAAATTAAATAGAAGCCATTTCTTCATCGGAGTAAAAAAAAAAAAATGAGGTAATTGTGACTTTATTTTTATCTTAATATAGACTTTGTTTCACAAAGTGTGCCATTATTTATTAAACTTTGACTTTTTAAAATTGTTTTAGACATTTTTTTAAAATTGTATTTTTAACACTGAAAAGTAGGCCTATTCCAATCTTACTCAATTACTCCAGAGATCTGTAAGATAAAGCTCCATGGTTGCTACTCCCTTTTCCATTCATCAATATATGAACATATCTTAATGACAAAACTACTGGAATTGAACAAGATATCATGATTAGAGATTATCTAATCGGAGCGATAGAAGTGATTATAAGAAGCAACTTTTATTATTAAACAACTTGTGTGACTTTCTTTCTTCTATAGAAATTAGGGATGTAAAAATGCACCCCGAAGTGGTTGAAAATCAATCAAAAATATGTAATGATTCAAGTTGGTTGGGGGTGGGGGTTTATATGAATGTATCTCTGAAGGGGACAGACTGTCTTTAGAAAAGTTTAGATGGTATTTTCTTTTCATCTTGCCTCCGTATAAAGCCTATTAAAGTAGTGTATATAAGCGCAACGCTGCTTTGTTTACAAAGGTAACCAAGGAAATGCTGTATTGCCACTCTTCCATAAGCGCCACCTGCTGTCAGAAGTGAATTTGCATTCTCATTCAGCCCATCTGCTGTTTTTGTTTCATTCAGGTGTTTTATGTTATATAGTTTCACAAAGTCAAACCATTCTAGTTTTGCTTCAAATTTCTTAAGTATACAATCTAATTTACAGTAAATCTGCAGCATCTTTGTTTGGATCTTGATTAAAATGTGGTGGTTGCCTCTGATTTTAAATGAAAAGATTTATTTTATTTGTATTATTTATTTATTTATTTGATTTGAGATTTGTTTTAAAATTTCAGTTTAGTTTTGTTATTTGACATATTTAAATTTCACAAAGACCTTTACATTTATAATTTGTCTTAAATCTCATTTTGAATTTTTTTTTTTTTTGAAAAAATCATATTGTGTAGTCAGTATCGTGAATCGTATTGCATCGTGAGTTGAGTTAATCGTTACATCCCTAATAGAAATGTCTCAGTGTTTTTTTGTTTTTTTTGGTCCAAACATTGAAAGTCAATAACTGTTTGGTTACCAGCATTCTTCAAAATTTCATATTTTGTGTTCCACAGAAGAAAGAAGCTCATACAGGTTTGGAATGACATGAGGGTGAGAATTCTTTTGGGTGAACCGTGCCTTCAGAGTGTACGCAAATATTGAAATAATCCAAAGTACTGTATTCTTTTTTATAACAAGACTGATAGTGTGGGCTACCGTGCCACATTTGTATTCTTTCTCCCCCTCTCGTGACTCATGTTTCTTCTCAGGCATTACTGGAACATAAAAATGCACGCAGACAGCCCACAGAAAGCGTGGGTGTTCTGTCAGACCTGTATGGAGGACGGGTTAGAACATCTCTTTAAAAATCTCCTGAATCTGAGGCGAAACCCTGAGCAGAAGATGTGAGGCACATCAGAGTGGGAGTGCTGTTTCCTCTGAAACTTTACTCACTAAGTCATATTCATTGAGACGCAGCTGGACAAGAGGGTTTTCTTTGTTTAAAGAAACTCTGGAATTAAAGGAATAGTCCACCTAAAAATGACAATTCTTTCTTCATTTACTGAACCTTGTTTTGCTCCAAACCTGTATGACTTTCTACACTGAAAACACAAAAAGAAGATATTTTAAGAAATGTCTCCGTGTCCAAACAATGAAAGCCAATGGACAAAAGCAGTTCAAACATTCTTCAAAGTATCTTATTTTGTGTTCCACAGAAGAAACAAAGCCATATTGGTTAGTATTCCTCCACGTACAGACTCCACACAGCCTGTGTGCGGTGCTGTCCATAAGCAGAAGTTGACATGAGAAACTATTTCAGTTCCTCTTAGCTCTTATGTCTATGAATCACGACGTTGCAGCCTTGAGCGAGGACTTGAGATCTTTCTACAGAGCAAAAATAATATGTCAATGCTAGACTGCTTGGATGCTCTGTTTGGACAGAGATATGAAAGCCTGGAGGTGTTGTGAGGTGAAGACTGTCCTGAAATATCCCCTGATCTGTACCCTGAAAAGTCTCGGTTGAAACCACAAATCCATATATTCTGTTCTTGGCCTTGCTGTAAATATAGAAAAAGGATCATATTTATTGAAAAGAGACTGTATACACAGTATATTTGTATCACTGGTTCTCAACTGGATCGTGACCTGTCTGTTCTAGATAATCTAGTCTAATTTTAACAGTTTTGTTTGATAAAAATTATGTAACTGTGTTGGGTCACCACTTGATGTCCAATGGGCTTCTTTCACTGACTGTGATAAAGTGTTCCCACAGTTATTGGAAACTTCATAGCATTGGAAATCTAGCAGTTTTCTATACGTTTTTTTATATTTTCATTTAATTAAAGGGGTCATGTGATGAGATTTCAATTTTTTCTTTCTCTTTGGAGTGTTAAAAGCTGTTTGTGCATAGATAAGATCCCTGAAGTTGCAAAGATAAAGTCTCAAAACCAAAGAGATATTCTTTATAAAAGTTAAGACTCTGCCACGCCTCCCTGATACAACACTGTTCCAGAACAGTTCAACCCAAATATTAGCGTGTGTGCAGCACATTTTACAGAGGACTATTTCCTGAACCTGGAAGAGTAGCCTACAATGCTGGCTTGCACAAAGGCTGTTTCTATAAAGTGGGGCAATTCCAACTTTGCAAGGACAGTCTGACACTTCTGACTCAAAGCCTGTAAGTACGTTTCTGCCACTGACTATTCAAACGCGAGTTTAGAGCTGTGTAGAGTAGTGCTTGTTGTTTGTCGTTTCTCCGATCACAAATGCAGACATGGTAATGTTTACGCGGCGTGATGCAACGCGACGCGTAAAAAGACAGTATAAGTCATTATAATCAGTAATTATGTCCCCACTGGATGCAACAAATGCCTCGTTTGTAATGGGTTTTATTGTTTTTGTTGTCGTCTCGCCGGGACACGGCATCACAATACGGTGAGGGGCGTAACATTTCCGTCTCACGCTTGAGGTTTTCGGGCAATCACAACGCACCAGATAGCTGGCCAATCAGAGCACGCCTCGCTTCTCAGAATGATGAGCTTTGTAAAAATCGGCGCGTTTCAGGAAGGCGGGGCATAGAGGAGCAACAATAATGTAAAGTACATGGAAAAGAATGTGTTTTTTGACCCTTAAACCAAATAAACACATAGCATTACACCAAATACACAAAATAATGTTCTTTTTAGCAACGTCAAATGACCCCTTTAATGTACATTTATGACACTATGGGCCAGATTTACTAACAGCTTGCACCAGCGCAAACTGTCTTTTGGCATTAAAATAGTACTGTCAGGATTTACTAAAGATGTGCAGTGAAGAATTAGCGCTGAAAAGGTGTGGACAGTTAGTTTTGCGCCTGACTTTACTTAATATGCATTTGTAAGAGTTTCAGGCACAAAATTTATGGGAGGAGAGTATTCAAGTGAATCACGCAACGCGATTTACTAACGTTTCCACTCATCAAATTACTGGTATTTGTGCCATTATTTAACGGCCAAAAAAAAGCATGTCTTAAAGCAGGCGCTAATTTGCGCTGCTCTTGGTAGATTGCACTGGTCGTTATGGAAATGATCTGGCTGCGTCTGTGTTCTTTAATGTGCGCATTGTCACTAAATCACACGCAGAATTTTCCCCTCCTATCGGCACTTTTATGGAATTGCGCTCTAACGCTAATTTGCCCTGTTTAGTAAATCTAGCCCTATATGTTTCATTACTTTGGAAATATATTAAAGAAAACTGGTTAACGCTGCTGCGTCAGTGTTTCTCAATGGCTGAAGAAGCGTTGACAAATTTGTCATTTTTCTCTCTTCTGACATAGTAGGGCAAATGAGAGCGCAAAAATTATATTTTTTGTAGTTTCCGTTTGTCACTATAGAAATTTACCCAACTATGATGACTTACGCTTCTGAGAAGCCCCAGAAATGGGAAAGGGTCCATATAGGCCCACTGCAGAACCATTGCATTAATTCATTCTGACATACTCCACTCTTACATATCTGTCCCATTTGTGATAAAAATTTAACAAATAGCAACAACATCAAAACATTCTAATGAAAACATCGAAGGAGCTGGGCTCTCTGTGCTGCACTCTGCTCATTGCGTGATGTTGTAAAGAGCAGCAATGATGTGAACTGTCTCACTGCCTAGATACAGCTCAGCCAATCAAAACCAGAGCCATGGTTTCCTTAGCAACAGTGTCAGAGCTCACTGTAAATGAAATGAATCATTCTCATGAAAATCAGGAGCACAGGAAAGTTCCACAAAAAGAGAAACCATTCATTGTTCATTTCCAAATGTCACTCAAATCTGGAAAAACTAAAACCAAACACACTAATTAGCTCCCAGCATGCATCAATAACAATTAAAATGGGCAGGCGACTGAACAAAAGCATTTTTTTTTCTCACATCTAATAGTGTGGCCAAGACACCCATTAAATGAAAAGCTGTGAACTGGCCCAGTATATTGAAGTAAATGACAAGCCAGGTATGTTTGTACTTTCTCAAACTTGTTCTTGTTTAAACATGCTGTCAGTGAAAGGCAATAATGAATGACTGAAGTGAAAGATGGAGCCAAACTGATTTTAACTCGACTGAGCGAATGGCACTTGGTGATCTCAACTGCTGTAATAAGGTGTAAAAGTATAAAGAATTCTGGGCCGCCTTGTCAATTTTGTCATCAGCAGGATATGAATGGACTATGTGTGCGCAGCTGCACACATATGTGGAATTGACTGCACTAATTGGTTGGTCCTTTAGGTGGCGACACTAAAGGTGCGAAAATTAGCTAAATTTCACAGGCAAGAAAGGTCAGTTGAATACAGTTAATAGCATAGCAATGTATAAAGAACAGCTCACACAGAAGTCACTTTCAAACCATCAGCCATCTGTTGGTTAGCCTGGCGAATTCACGTGACCAACTTGAAAATTAAAAAAATCTTTGAGGGGAACTTTTCGCTTTCACACGAAACTCCTGATTGCACGGATGACTGGATTTTGCCCAAAAAATTTCACAGGGTAATGTTAAATTTGACTGCACCTTAATAGCTGGGCCACTGATTTCAACAACTAGTCAAAGAAGCTGCTAAGAAATGGCAATAAAACAGTGAAAGACAGTTTTAGTTTTTGTCTTTTAACAAAATATCCTTCACATTTAGTCAGTATTTCATCAAGTCATTTTCATTCATTTTAAGCTACGTTTACACTGGTGCATTTTCGTTTTAAAATGCATAACTTTTGCTACAGTTACAAAACTGTAGGATTTAAAGGGGCAGATGGCATACGCTGTTGTTATGCCATCTGCCCCTTTAAATCCTCAAGCTCTTTAAAGTCAGGTGGATTCTAATTGGCTGCCATGTTTTTATAACAAATAGTTTGGGAAATGATTTCAACAATTTTGTTCCTCTGTGTCGTTATAGTTATCGTCCAGGGTATGAATGGGCCTTTACACAAAATTTTAAATAATCTAGAATTTTTATATGTTAAAAAATATGCACAATGACATTTAATTATTGCAAATTAGTGACACACACAAATAATGACGTCATAAACTTATGTTACAAAAGATTAAATTACAAAGAAAGGATTCGGCTCGAATTCTTTTAATTTGATGCTTCATCCGTTAAGGAAAAGGGTGAAAAAAAGCGAAGTGCTTCAGGACATTGTAGACAGTCATTAATCATGAGGAATGTTTGCATTATGATCAACACAGATAAACATTCTTGATTGTGGTGTCACGATCTGTTACAGACAACACAAATGTTTGATCGATTACATTGCTATCACAGCCACAGGCAATCCAGGATTCATTTCGTTTACGCAACCCAAGGGTGAGTTTTAATCGGCAAGCTCTCGGATGACGCAAAATCTTCTTCCTCGTTCTGTCAGGGCTTGTTCCTTATATAAAAAGTAGTCTGACATTAACAGTGTGACATTTCACTTCGCTGTTTTATGTGTGGGGATTCCTGAAAGAGTGATTTCCTTTGTTGGGAGCACATGCGGGCCGTGCGCCGTGACTCACCTTGTGCAGACAAACCTGTCAAGTTGCCTTTAGTAAGAACTAAAATCGACATGATCTTTCCTTCCCGCTTTTCCTCAGAATACCACAAGGTCCCTTCCCCCACTCTTTCCTTCCTCTGCGGGAAGCTGCTTCGGGAAGCGAGAGAGAGAGAAAGCCCTTTCACCTACATTCAGCTAAGCCTGCTTAATGTGGCTGTGCAGCATGGGGCGGTGCAGGGCCGTGATCACTGTGTTGTTTCAGTGCTTCCTAAAACACATACCGCTCGTCCATCTGTGCGGACTGCTTATTCAAAACACGTACACATGCGTGCCTGTTCAGTCAAGCCCTGCCTCAGAAACACTGTAATTGCCATTGCTCCGTCCATAGCGGCTTGATTATTGTCTTGTGTGTTAACTTTAGGAGCAACCTATTTATACATGATGTGTGGTTTATTACTTTCTCATATGCTTTAATAGTGTAGTAGAAGCCCTTCCAAATGTTATGTATTATGAAATAACTAATTTATGAAGCAAAATAAATAGTTGCCATGGAAACCAAAACCACTTTTCGTTACATGAGAGATGAGTCAATGCAGTAGCCAGTTCTCTCCATTAACACGTCTCACACATCACAATACAGCCACTAACAGGACAGCGGCGACACAAAACAATATTGCGAAATGCTTTGTTTTGTTTGTTTGCTTTTATGATTTCATCATTTATTAAACTGACAACTGGAATTTTAAGACTTTGGTTATTTGTACACAATGTTGGGGATTAAATAAAATATAGTGAAAAAATTATTCAATGATTTATTTTAGGCCTTGCGAAGAATTGATATCTTTTCTGCAAAAAATACTAAAATTCAAAATGTTTTTTTTTTAAATAAATATTGCATTTCTTCTAAATGAGTTAAAAACAAATAAATATAAATATAGGCCTACATTAAATATAAATGTTGCTTTCTAGATTTATTTGTTGTTTGCATAAATATATCTACTATTTTATAATGATGTCACAAAATTGAGATTCTCAAAATTGTAAAATATAATAATAATAATAATAATAATAATAATAATAAAGACATTGTTATTTTAGTATCACAGAGATCCTATTAAAATTTGTATTCATGTTTTTATATTTTATATTTTCTTGTAAAATTTATTTAATGTTTTGGTAATTTTGTGTTTTTATCCTTTTTATTATTTTTTATAACTATGTTTATAGAGTTTTTATTCATTTTATTTCAGTTTTAGCAAAATTAAAGAAAAATTGTATAAAATAAAACAAATAAAATATTTTATATATATATATATATATATATATATATATATATATATATATATATATGTATGTATAATTTATTTCAATTAAAGTTTATTTTATTTCAAGTAACTTTTTTTTTTTTTCTTTTTTTGTTTAGTTCACAATAAACCTGATAAGGACATTTTGTTTAATTGCTTGGTTTCTATTTCTGGGTTAATAACGCCGACTGTCAAATCTTATTGCTCCAAAATCTTACTTCACATAACATCACACAACAGGTTGACGTTCAAACTTGTCACATTATGACAGTGTTTGTTCATAGATTCAGAAGAGTTGTGTAATTAAATAACACTATAAACCTATCAGCAAAAACACCAATGTCCATTCACTTTTATCAAAGTCTGTGTTACATACAACACACAACATCTAATGCCATTATTTTGAGATTGTGATGACATATTGACATTAGCTGACATCATGTACACCAATAAACACACAGCCAGTATCCTGAGAGGGGTTTCCCCAGCTAATGCCATTTAAATACTGCAAGGATCAGGCAACCATTGACTGCAGATTTCATCATCAACCTTGAGTAGGTCCACAAGCACCATAATAACCTGTGAAAAATGGACTTCATGACTGATTACGACAAAGCATGTTATTTCTGGCCATCTGTGTGGAGGAACTGGCATGGAGACCGTGGCTCAACAGCCCTTACAGAGGCGGTAAAGCAGGTCATTATGGAATCACAGAGCGGGTGATGGATGGAGAGATTAGGGCACTGCCTGTGTCCCTACACGCTAACAAGGATGGTGTGAGTCAGCATTTATTTCCCCTCGGGGGCCCATTCCATTGTCTAGACCCAAATAGCCGCAAAACAACCGTCAGCTAGCCGGGTCCGCCGAGACCGTAGCACATGTCACAATGGTTCTGCTGTAGAGTGATTCAAAGTAAAGTCCAACAAAACACTTCGGAGACTCCCGCCTCTGTAATTTCCGGAGCTACATCAATATTAGGTCATTAAATGTCTTTGTAATGAGGCATACTGTGATTCTAAACTCTTGATTTGTTTTCCTAGGAAGGTGTTGGGGAATTCTCACCTCTCCCTTTTGAATTCATACATACATATACTTCTTGCCAATTAACGCTCCTGGTCAGTGACACGTGGAAGCATATCCAAAGCCTGTAAATGGTTTGTTTGCTCCTTTATTATTTGCAAACTGTTATTATGGCTGGAGAAAGGCTATGACTTATCTAAAGTTATTATCTTGTGAGACAAACACATCTGGTGCAAATGAAAACATTCGGACAAATCACACACTGTGCCTTTAAGAAGGATTTTACTCCTTCTCCGTTGAGCTAGAACAGCTGCAGTGACAAAGTTGCGGCATGTGTCCAAACCACACTCCGCATTTTCCTGGCAGACATTTTTTTCCGTACACCTGCAGAATCTCTCTCTCCCTCCACTGCTCTGTTACGCTCCATGTCTCAGAGTAAGATTAGATTTTCTTCACTTCATATCGCTGATTTAAGATTTTTTTTATGCTGTTATTGTTTTGCTGTCAATTACCAATCTCGTTATGGAAAAAATAAACATGGTTAGAGCTAAATTAGTACTAAATATGTTTGCTGGAACTATTTCATTAATTCGATATTGAAAAACAAAACAAAAACAACTAGCATTTATCTCTACAAGATTTACAGAACTGACGTTTTATCAACAGGACTGTATTTACAGGTCACATACTTGAAATAGTTGCAAATCAGATGACAAAGCCATAAAATAGACTTACGAATCATTCATGAAAACAGTATGCATATGAAATAGTACCTGACAGAAAACTGAAAATAGATCAAGGGCGAAAGTGCAGCTTGAGAAAAGCCACGTCTCAAAACAGCGACATAAATAAACTGAGGTGAAGAAGATGAAGAGGAGCAGAAACAAAATTAAGAGATTAGAATAAGTTACAGCGCTCTTCTTTCCTTTCTTTGAAGCATGTGACTCAGCAAAACCCGAGTCATTTGAACTGACCAATCAGATCATTAGAATTAACCAGTACCGCATGACAGACTAACCTCTAGTGTATAAACATCTCAACAGACTTTGCAACAGAAATGAATACCTTATTTATTTATTTTACCTTACATTTTATATAGCTGCAATGATGTGAGCACCGCATATACATACAATATTATACTTCTACACGTCTTTTTACCATGACTCACAATTCACAGGACTCGTACCGAAGAATTCGCATCTGTAGCAGGTGAGCTACCAAGCAAGTTTACTTTTTACTTTTGCAGAAAAGCCATTCATATGGAGCTGGTTATGTGATGCAAACATACTAGTGTACTAGTTTACAAATCGTGCACTATGGTAAAGTGTTTTGAGGTCATAACATAATTTGTGTGAAAAGGAATAAAAGTTCTTGATGTTTTACTGCCTCTAGTGTTGATTTCACATTTTTGCATGCATAGGTATGTTTGAAAATAACATACCACCTACAATTGAACTTAAACGATAGTGTTACCATGGCATTTAAATTTGCTTCTACAAGTCTTTTATCATGACTCACAATTCACCGGACTCGTACTGGAGCGTCCACATCTGTATCAGGTGAGCTAATGAGCAAGTTTACTTTTTACTTTTGTCAGAAAAGCCATTCGGAGCTGGTTATGTGATGCAAACATACTAGTGTACAAATCATGCACTATGGTAAAAATGTTTTGAGGTCATAACATAATTTGTGTCAAATTATGAACATAATCATAATTTGTAATAAAAGTTGTTGGTGTTTTACTGCCTCTAGTGTTGATTTCAGATGGAAACTGCATTGCATGTATAGGTGCGTTTTTGGACTTTTGCAAAAAGGTATAGAGCCACATTTTCCAATGTGCCAGAAGGTGACTAATGAAATTCCTCTGTGGAGTGACTTTCTTAAATTTCTTCGAATTGCAATACAGTACATTCCTCTTCCTGTCATTCCAATTCAAATTCCAATTTAACTTCCTGCGGGGTGCAAAAAAAGTGAATTCTGATTCAAACTTATGAACTGAAAGGAAGCCAATTCCTACGTTCTGAATTTTAGCACTGCTATATGGAGATTTACTGTAAGAAAACTCACTGTTGACATCTTGGCTTGATTCCTGTATTTTACGCAACACTTAAGTTTAAGCCCCTGGCGATGGATATTACTTGGCAGAGAAAGACCACTTAGAATGATTATGCCCAACACAGCAGGAAAAGACAGAGCTCACAAATACACAAGGTAGCAACTGTTACTAAGGGGGAGGAGGGATAAACAGCAAACAACAGAGCAAGACAGAGAGTAAAGGAAAAGAAAGAGCACAACAGAGAGAGAGAGAGAGAGTGAGAGGGGGGAAGGGAGAAAGAATGAGCTCTTTGTGCTCAGTGAGGGTGAATAATGAATTGTGACTATGTGTAGGTTATCTGAGGGCACTCTGTTTCTATAGGCTGGGACCTTGGCTTGCCAGTATTGTGCATGCAGCATGACCGTCCATTGGATGCTTAGATAAATAAGTCAGATAGTTCTGTAAGTCCCCTCTTCCTTTCTGAGTGTTGCTGATAGGCTTTTATTTTTTTTTTGTGAAATGGCACAGGCAATGACTCAGTACGAAGCGCTTGTAATTCAGGTCACCGTGAGACGTGTGCTTTTTATGCAAGATTCTTCTATGAGCCATTAAAGTGAGAGGCGGATTCAGGGAGGAAGAGGCTTTTTATTTGTTTTGGCTGCATATTAGAGGAATGAACGAGAACTGTGGCATTTTCAATCCAGTTTCTCTTTGTGTTAAAAGGCATGTTCCAGATTCAGCACAAGTTAAGCTCAGTCGGCAGCATTTGTGGAATAATGTTGATTACCATGAAAATACATTTCCATTCTTTTCTTAAAAAAAAAAAAACATTGGTTGAAGTGAGGGATTTGCAATGGACAGTACAGCCACAAGATATAAACAATATGCATGTTAACATGATTTCATTGTGCGAATTGAAAAACGACTTATTGACCTTTTCTGTGTAAATTTATATTTTACAACTACCTTGCCTTGAAAAAGTAATACCGTAAACCCACAAAACAGCTGAAAAATGTATTAAAATGTGTTATAACTTATATGACTGCAATTATGTTAGTACCATACAATATATTATATATTTTATTTATTATTATATTTTATGTAATAGAGACAGAAATTCTGGAACTGACATTTTATCATAAATTGCCATCTCAATTAGTGCACTTGTGTGATTATAGCTCAATAAATAATAGATTTTACAACTTAATTTTACAACTACCTTTCCATCATAGCACTGTAAACCCAAAAATAGCTGTAAAAATTCTAACTGAAACAGCCTTACAGCTACAAACAAGTTTCGGCAGAAGCGTTATTGCAAAAGCCTTGATTTTCACTTTTTTTTTATTTCTTTATTTCGTTTTGTTAAAGATAACAAGGAACAAGTTGGAATTATTTTTTTCTGCTAATCGGCATTCCACAAATATTCCACAAATGCTGTCAATTGGACCCAGAATATTCCTTTAATCTCCATTTTTTCTATGAACCTTCAATATTTGAGGATGTACCGCATTTGGTCAGTGTCAGCCTGCACCACGGTGGAGTGAAGGAAATGTGACTCCATTAAAAAGAAGATTGGATTGGGATTTTCTCCAAGCACTTGTTAAAATGAATACTGCAGCAAACAAAATGTTGCCAGGGAGTTTGCCCTTCAGCTCAGCAGTGCTAGAGGACAGGGCCAAAACAGGGGAAAACCCAAGACAGATTCAGTTTATTTGACCTCATTTGATACTTACTCACTTAGTACTCTGAGGACACTTAATGACCACCCAGAGGAAGCAGATAGATTAATGGGATTAGTTATTGAAAAAAAAAAAACCTTCTTCATTTAATCAATGGGATAGTATAATTCATGTGATATGACAAATATTTTTTGGTGAAAAAACAGTATACAATATAAATATATTTGGATTTCTCATTTATATTAATTACATAAAGTTTGCCCAGTACTAAATGATTTAATGAAAGTAGGCGTTCACAAATCCAATCCGCCTTTGAATTGTGCAGATGATACTAGTACTAAAAAAGTAATGCTGTATGATATAATAATTTTGACCGTTAACCTAGATGACAATGTGCTGCTATTAAACAGCAAAAAGTTCATGCATAAAATTTTTAATGTTTAGCAAATATGATAATGGTTTTATTCTGTAATTTATCTATAAATCAAATATCAAAATGGGATGTTTAAAAGTAAAAATCACTGTTTTTGGTGAAATATAATTATCAGTGAAGCTTAACAAGTATAAAATATTGCATTTTTGTACAAATATTAATGAAAAGACCATCAAATGGCTGCAGCAAAAACATCATACACATGTAAGTATCCAATATCTATTGTGTCCCAAATGACTTCCAAAACCAACACTTGCCCATTCGATTTCTCAATTGAAATTCAATTAATGAAACTACTGAGAGCTCTATTCTCATTTCATCAGTGCACTGAGGCGGTATATTTGTTGTCTAAAGTATTGATAGGGTAGTATCAATGTAGAGTTACCAGAAACTGCAACTGTACCCAGCAGGCACAAAACAGGCACGCAACGTCATAAGACGTTGATATTTGGTTAAATTTCGGTTGCGACGTCGGGTGACAAAAATTCAACGTAAATTCAACGTTTAATGTCAATGTTAAATTTATGTCCAATACCGACGTCAGCTTACGTTGAGATTTTGTTGTTTTTAGGTTGTGCAACCAAAATCCAACGTTAAGCCAACGTCAAATTGACGTCAAATATTGACGTCAACCCGATTTTCATTTTCAACCAAAATGCAACGTCTGTCCGACGTCATGTCCAACGTCAACCTGACGTTACATAGACGTCTGGTGCCTGCTGGGTACCTAAACCAAAATATTTGGATCAATGACACTACCATTTGGCAAAGGCTTCTGCCTTGTCAAAAAATTTTATACCAGCAACTACAGTTTTTACCTTTGCATTAAAGTTGTAATGGTTTCTTTGCCCTTTAACTCTGTAAAGCCTATTGTACCATCTGTGATACACAAATTTATCTCAATCATCATTGAATTGCATTGCATTGCATGTTTTTCCCCTACAATAAAAACTTCAGAGGTTTGATTATTAAACTAAGCATTTAAATATCATCAAACTAAGATGTGATTTATGCAAGTAGTCTGCTTTATTGTTATAGATCTCATTCCTTTACATTACGAGCTATGAGAATTTTTTCACACATATGCAAACCTTTGTCTAAACGTTCAATAAATAGTTCCATTTAAAAAAATTAATTATGTGGGTTAATTCTGCTTTGATTACAGTAGCCTTAAAGGGATAGTTCACCCAAAAATAAAATTCTGTCATTAATTACTCACCCTCATGTCGTTCCAAACCCAGACCTTCGTTCATCTTCAGAACACAAATTAAGATATTTTTATTTTCTTTGCTCACAAAAAGTAATTTCAACTTGGTAGTTGCGTTGCTGTCTATGCAGGGTCAGAAAGCTCACAGATTTCATCAAAAATATCTTAATTTGTGTTCCGAAGATGAACAAAGGTCTTATGAGTTTGGAATGACACGAGCGTTAATTAATGACAGAATTTTAATTTTTGGGTGAACTATCCCTTTCATAAATAGGAAGATATCAACATATTTTATATCAAGAACTCTTCACCACTCTTCAGATCAACCAAGAGTGAAACTCATGATATTCCAAGAGATTATTTTAATCACATTGATTTGTACCCGTGAGAGTAAGAGTCGCTGTGAAATAAGAGCAATTCAGACGTATGACACAGAGATAGATGAGAGGTGATATTGAACTGTCCACTGTCCACCGCAGGAGCGAAAGAGAACTGAATTAGAACAGTGCTGAGCATGAATACTTCATGAGCTCATGATGTGGAAAAGAGAACAAAGGTTTGAGGAAGACACACACACTCACAATGGACACACACACGCAAACAAAACATTACTCACACACACTTTGCAGGGCAAAGGTTGATCATATTACCTGTAAGCAGATAATTGGCTTACACTGAAGAGTAAAGTACTAGATGTTTGATTATGTGGTGGATGAGCATTAGAGATGAGATGATTAACCTTTTAAAACACAAATATGAATCTGTCCTTTCTTATTTTCAGCGGACGGATGGTAAAAAACAAAACATCTGCTTTGATTACAGTAGCCTTAACGACTAATCCACTGTATAACAGACCGGGTTTCACGCACCACCAAAATAAAACAAACACCCCCATTATTCAGGGATTTGTTCAAACTCTAAATACACTACATAATGTCTGAGAGCAGATCAGCATTGACACCAAAGAAGACCTGTGCTGCTTTGAATTGAAACTGAAGCCCCGCTGCTCTAAAAAGCTACAAAAATGTGTCAGGTGTGGCCTTAAATAAATTTAAGCACATCTTAAAGTAATTTGCTTGTTGCTGTTTCCATGAATAAAGCAGACCACTCTGAATGCAAACCAGACAGACAGAGCAAGCAAAAAATGTCTGCTCTTATTGCTGTTTTATCACGCCAAGCAGATTTTCATATTTGTACCAGATTTTTTATTTTATTTTTTTCTAAAGCAAAATTTTCTCTTTGTATAATAATGGTAAATGGTGTAAGTCACAGTTAATCAGTAAAATGTTGCTGTTTTCAAAGGACCATTTAATCTTAAAGGTATTTTTTAACCAAATAAAAGATTCTGTTTTTGTTAAAAAAAAAAAACAAAAAAAAAAAAACACACACACACACAATTATCAATCATTATTTGGGCCTTACACATTTACGGCCCCACCCACAAGTAGTGATGTCATAGTGATGTCTCTGTGCATAGAATATTTCATGTGTTATATGAAGATAAAAATTATATCATTTTGCAGACGCACTCAAAAGTATTTCCATTTTAGAGAAGACATGGTTGAAGACAAAATGGATTTATCTTTGCCGGACCTATTCTTACCTTCCCCATTTACAGCCTTATCCTAAAAGCTCTGCTCTGTACTTTGGGGCCGCACTCCAAAAATATCCTAGAACATACATTTTGTGGTGATGTGGAAGTGGCTTGATATTTAGCCGTTGGAGGAGACCTGCAATTTAGAAGCCAAAATGGCCTGTCATCCACCTAAAAAAGTGCACATTGACAAATGTCTTCCTTCATAGACAAAATAATTGACTCTCAAAATGGCTGGGATAAGCTGGCAGAGTATCCACAAACTGTGCTCAAGTAAAAGTACAAGTAATTATTGAAATAATTACTCAAAAGTAAAAGTAATAATCTTAATATTTACTTGAGTAAGAGTAAAAAAGTATCGAATGAAAAAAAGTACTCAAGTAGTACATTACTATAGTAGTCAACATTTGAAGTGGATCAAAAAAGTTCAAAGTTGTGAGACAAGAATGGGTATTGTTTTGGTTTTAGGACAACTTTGATGAAAGGTTTTGATCCACTTCAAATGTTGACTACTGTAGTTAATTTGAATAAAACTTTTCAGCAATATTTGCTGTTGATTTCCAGAGGCGTTTTTTTACTTAAGGCCAAATTTATAACTACCTTATTAACCAGTTACTTTAATCGGTCACAATACTACAGACTGTTAGTAATCTAATTCTTTCCAACATCAACAAAAGCCATTTTTACACTGCAAAGGTGTAACAGTAGCAGCATCTGGCATGGCATTTATTTTTATTTACACAGACTGTTTAATGCTGCTCATATACACATATTTACACCAAAAAATGCATAATGTAAAAAGCTTATAAATTAAAAAACAGTGACTCATTAGAGGGTGAAGCAGCAATATCATGAAAAAATATTATTGCTGATTATTACTCTTGATATTGTAATAAAGATCATTAATGTTGATTACACTGTAAATAATGACTGTGAATTTAACAGTAAAGACTGCTACAGTAAAAACCTGTTAAATGGTTAACGGTAAATTCCCCTACTATATACGGTGAAAAACTGTATTGGACATTACATGTAATTTTACAGTAGTATACCGTTTTTGGGAGTGGAAAATGTGTGTATAATTTACAGTGAATAACTGTAAATTGACATTCCCAGAATTCCCTGCGTGACATTTCAAATTTGATGGGTTTTTTTTTGTTGTTGTTGTTGTTGAAATAACTATGTTTCTTCTTAGTTATTTCTTATCAGTTTTGTACATTATGGTTGTATGTTACACCTAATGTTGATAAATGAATGTTTATTGCATTATTTCAGTTTCATGTGTGTTACCATGATGGTGTTTAGTGTTTGTGTGAATGACACTGTGCACCTTCTATCTATGTTATTATTTAAAAGCTGCTTGTGATGGACTTTGGTTCATCATGTGACTTTCTCATCACCACCTGCATTTGGTAGTTATCAGTGTATTACAAAGGTACAAAACAGTACTTCAGTAGGTTGGTATATTAACATTATATGAGTTAATGAAATTACGGTATTTAACTGCAAATTTAAGTTAAAACCGTAAAACCTAAAATGTTTGTAGCATATTTTTTACGGTAACCACAGCTGCCGTTTTTTTACCGTAAATTTTATGGATTTGTTTTTTTTACAGTGTAGAAATAATAGAAATGGGAAAAGCATGAACTGTTTATGAATTGATTTTTACAGATTAGACAATCAAGACTTCACATTGGTTATTTTAGGATCATGAAAAACTAAACAGTAATTCAAACTGGGAATAGATTACATAAAGAAAGCAAGCAAAGAACACTGAAGCGGTCCATGACTTCAGTCTAACATGAGTAATGCATTTTCACAAAAAACACCCATCAAAATCACTGAAGGTGTCCTACACTGCAAAATCAATTTCTTACTTACTCATTTTCTGCACTTTGTTTTTTATGCTGAGGAGAGAAGTTGCCTTGAACAGAATTGACTTAAAAGAGTGATTAATTTGCGATTGGGGTATCATTCATGCCCCAGAAAAAAAGAAAAAAGAGACAGCATGACTGGAATAAACTATATATATATATATATATATATATATATATATATATATATATATATATATATATATATAATTTGCATATATTGTCCCATTATATTCTAATTTGATTTTTTTTCAACAAGATTTTCATTTAATATTAATTTTACTTTCATTTTCAGTACAATCCAAACATTTTACAGTGTAGTGCTGAAAAATATACTTGACTTAATTCAAAAATAGTAAAAAAAATAAATAAATAAATAAAAATATTAAAAAAAACCTTGTCTCTCTTTACATGTATCTGAGGCAGTGATCAAAAGTGACCTTGGCGTGGAGGTCAGTGCAGCTTCAAGCTAACTGAACACTGAGAGCAGAAAAGAAAATCAATCGCAATGGCACGAGAGATCGATATTTGTAACACAACACTGAAATTCAGAGAGCAAAACAGAAAGAGAGAAACAGAGCTGAGAAGAAGGGGGGCACCACACACGTCTGTAATACTTATGTCACAGACCCACCATCAAGCATATGACATACAGAATGTGAAACTGAGATTACAGTGCCTTGACTTAAAGGAACAGATTGACCAAAAATGGATCACGAATCTTGTAATGACTAAAAACAAACATTAACCCCATTGGAATCAATTTGATTTGGGAGCTACAGCAGATCCAAGACTGTCGATTTGGCCTGATGAGGACAGAAATCATTTACATTCCCCCAAATTTGTCCCAGATGGCAAAATGGTGGCAAAAACCATAAAGCACTTTTCCTATCTGTGTGATGTCACCTCCTCTCTTCCAGTATACTGTTAGTGAGCGAAAGAAGAGCTGTATAATGAAAGCACTCAAATGAGAGCTCTAGATTTACTATAACTGTACATATTACTGGCAATGAATTTCAAATGGAGACAGATTGTGCTGATTTACCGCTCTGCAACTTGGAGTGGAGTCAGCATGAAATGTGGTCCTTCTCAGATGTCTGCTGAAATGACAACAGGAAGAGGCCCCTGTGAGCACAAACACACATCGTCTGGAGTCCACTAAAGTTTCAAGTATATCAGAAGTCTACAAAGGCAACTCTTCCTCAGTTATACGAATGGTAACACTATAGAAAAGGGAACAAATCTATCTGTCTGTCTGTCAAAATTTTTATTACTGTAGGCTAAACCTATATTTAAAATATTACACGAAACCACTTATTTGCACTTAATTTTGGTTAATGATCCAAAAAAGTGAGATTAATGCTTTTTTCTACATTTTTCTGGACTTTGATCAGATGCATTGTGACACACAAACCCACTCAAATGATTTGACCAAATTCTTAAAGGGATATGTCATTCAAAAATAGAAATTCTGTCATCATTTATGCTTTCAGAAAAGGCAGTACCTTTTCAAAAGGTACAAATATGTACCGTTCAGTACCTTTAATGTACCAATATGCACCCTTTAGGGATAAATAAGGTACAAAGGTGTATTACCCCAGTGACAACTTTTGCGCCTTTTTGTACATTTTATGTTATAATATTACCATTTACTTCCACTGTATGGGGAAAAATAGTCATTGTTCCACAGTAGAAAATGTTATGTACAGATTTGGAATGACATGAGGGTGAGGAAATGATGACAGAATTTTCATGTCCTTTTAAGGATGTAATATTCCAGTTGAAATCCACACCTGTGAGATCCTACAAAAAGTGTTTTGTGGACCAAAAAGTTTGAGAGCCCCTGCTGTGTGCTGTATGTGATTATATCATGAGGGTGGGGGTTGGCCTGAAAGAAAAGGAAACAAACCGAGAGAGAGAAAGAAAGAGACCTCCAGCGTACTCACCGGCAGATTTGACGTGTGTGCTCAGCAGGGTTATTTTTAGCTGAGGAAATGGACAAAAGTCACGCAGGAACACTGCAGACAACAGAAAAAAAATGATACACTCTAATCTGCCATTACAATGTGGCTGATTGCCTTCTAAATGAAGATGACTCTATCTGTCCCTCCTGCTCTCTCTCATTTCTCTTTCTCCATTCTGTCTGTGATGCATAGAAAGACAATTGCGTTTTATGCTACATTTGTTGTGCCAGTGTTCCTGGCTCAACGCTGCATTGCATATGCCTTGTGGAAGGCAAAATATGAGTATGAAAAGCAGATGTTACAACATCTAGCAGCTGTGTGGACTGCAGCAATATGAGATCACCATTGCATAAGCATCTAATGAGAAAATGGATCCCAGAATTCTTTCTCTGAAATTGAATTGAGCCATTTCACTGTGTTAAAATCCATATTCTTGCATAATAACTATAGAATTTATTTTATTGCTCTGCTCTGTGTAAAATCAAACACACCTCTTCTTGTTGTGAAACTCAATCATGTTAAAAAGAAAGAAAAAAAAAAAAAAAGGCAAGACTGTGCAAAATTGGCAGTAAACATTCTACTTGTTCATCTAGAGTAGACACAACACAAAGTCCAACTGCAACCATAAATCTATCGAAATGTAATAATGTGGTATTAAATGCTGGTGGAAGGCGCTCAACAAAATGAAATAGAAAGCATGAGTATAGGCATAAAATTCAATAATTCTTTCCTACTGCAAAAATTGTTTACAGGACACTTAAGAACAGACATATCAATATTATTATTATTTTTATGATATATAGAAACTTTTTTGCTCACTGTTAATTTGTTGAACCTATATATATATATATATATATATATGGCAACACTTTACAATAAGGTTCATTAGTTAACTACATTAGTTAACATGAACTAAGAATCAACAATACTTCTTCAACATTTATTAATTTTAGTTAATGTTAATTTCAGCATTTACTAACGCATTATCAAGATCACAAGTTGTGTTTGTTAACTTTAGTTAATGCACTGTGAACTAACACAAACAAACAACGACTGTATTTTTATTAACTAACATTAACAAAGATGAATGAATAGTGTAATAAATGCATTGTTCGTTGTTCATTCATGTTAGTTAATACATTAATGTTAACAAATGACACCTTATTGTAAAGTGTTACCGTATATATATATATATGTATATATATACATACTGTCTGAATTATATATATATATTGTCTGAATTATATATATATATAGAATGATATATATATATATATATATATATATATATATCAACAGGTTAGGTGCTGCCAGACTCTCATTACATTGGAGCATGTGTGCACCATTGCTCCAGGCTTTTCTTCAGCACCAGATATTATAACCAGCATTGACTGGGTTAATATAGACAATCATGTTTTCCTTTCTGCTTCTCCCAGACTTTCAGTATTTCACAAGAATACAAGTCTTAATTACTTTAAAAATAACTGTGAGAAGAATAACCCTGTCAGGGTGACAAATACAACATGCTGGCCCAGTTCCTCCATCAATATGTTCAGAAAAATGGGAGAAAGAATGGGAGAAAAGACCGAAATTTCCATATGTTTCAAGAACATATATAAGGGGGGAAAAAAAGAAAAGAAATAAAATGTGACCATTTTGTGATAATTTTGCTTCCATTAAAATGCTTGTACTGACGATGTTGGTCTGCGTCTGTCAATTTGAATTGGCCATAAGAGTGTTATGTTAAAATGCAGTGTGACCCAAGACAATATACTGCCATAATAGATCCAGAATCAATTTCCAGAACCAAAATGAATCAAATCAATTAATTTCTTCCTATAGACTCCATATTGTGAATCACACTTTCTTCTTTTTTTGTCCTTAGTCCAAACATGTTCCCAAATGATCATGCTACAAGAGAAACCACACAGGAACCTATATTCATTATCTCTATTCCTTTTCCTTCAGTCGTTTCTTGTTATGCTATTTTAAAGGCCGATGGAGCAGAACCAGTTAATTTCCCACTGAATCTGAACTCACTGACAACTCACAGAACACAAGTGCTCATAATAGAACCAAACACTTAGCGGGTGTGAAAACCCTCTCCGTCTTCAAATTCTCGCCTTTTTGCTCCCTCTTGACACCATAATGTCAGAAAGGTTTCCGAAGAGCCCACTAAAGAGCTGTTTCACATGCTGTCTGCTCTATTCTCAAACCCTTCCTGCAGCTGGGAATATGGAGCACGTGTTTGACTTGGCCAACAGTACTTCTCTATGGGACCGCTGAGCCAAAGGGGCTCTTCAGTTCAGTTGCCACACAAGTGTATGTACTGTAATTCTAAGCATGCAGGGTCTCAAAACACCAAAAGTATAGTGCTTGGAACAAACATGGACATATTTCATCTTTATTTCATGCTATGAAGAAGTTTAACTTTATTTTAAGAGGCCAAAGGAGATGCTTTAATGATCAGGATGAAGAAGTACCCTAAATTCTTGTATGATACAATATAAACTACTGTTTAAAGTTTGGGGTCAGTAAATTGTATTTATTTATTTTATTTATTTTTTTATTGAAAGAATGTTACAAAAAAAAAGAAAAGATATTTAAAAAAAAATAATGTACTTTTGAACAAATATTAAGCGGCACAACTGCTTTCAACATTGATAATAAGAAGAAAAGTTTATTGAGCCACAAATCTGCATATTGGAATGATTTCTGAAGGATCATGTGACACTGAAGTTACATCATAGGAATAAACTACATTTTAAAACATATTCAAATATTTCCCAATATTACAGTTTTACTGTATTCTTGATAAAATAAATCCATCCTTGGTAAGAATAAGATTTTTTTTTTTTTTTTTACTTTTTAAAAAATTACCAACTTTTGAGCAGCACTATAATGGATGTTTACATGAAATCACTAATATCGCCATAGGAAACAATCCAGTAACTGTCCAGTAATCCAATAAAATTCATAAATTATGTTTGTATACCAATTGTGTGGTCATGCATTCTTGTTGCAATCATTTTAGCCTCATATGACCTCTTTCTATGTGACAATGAATGACTCTGACAGATCCAAAGGTCAAAATAAAAGTGTTACCCGAGATGACGGTCACATCTGTGCTGATTGATGAGACTTTGTGGCAGTAAGATGACAGGCCGCACATTGATTCTCACACCTCTGTCCTAGAATACATTTCTTCAAGAAGCTCAATAACGTCATGTGCATCATATATAGTAGGATTCAGTGGCTTTGCGAGGTGGGCATTAAGAGTGGGCAAAAAAATACCATCAGGAAAAAATATTCAGCCATTTCAAATGTACATAAAAAGACTACTGTTACAATGCATAATTGACCCAAAAAAATGAATTTACCTATCCTTATGTTGTTTCAAACCTGCATGAATTTCTTTCCACTGTGGAACATAAAATACAACATTTTGAGAAATTTCTCAGTGATTTCTTTTATTTATTTATTTTTGTCCATGGTAAATCAATGCATGTCAGTGATGATCAAAATTTGATTACCAACATTCTTTAAAATCTTGAACATCTTTCAAAATATTCTCTGCAGAAAAAAAAAATAAATTCTTATGGGTTTAGAACAACATGATGATGAGTAAAAGATGATAGAATTTTAATTTGTGGGTGAACTGTCCCTTCAAGCAAAATGATGTACTATTGATATTATAACAAATTGTTTTAATTGACACAAATAGGTATGTAAATTCAGGTTAGTAAGACCACACCTCTTCTGCCCAGAAGACTTGAAAACTTCTGTGTTTCCCTGCCTTAACTAGAAATATATATAGAAATGAACTAAACAACAGGCATACTTCTAAAGCCACTTTTTGTCATGTCTGTTCAATGATTTATTCGTCTGGACCATAACGTAATGTCTTTCAGATATCTTAATTTTTTTCAACAAACATTAATATATTTGATTAACTATGATTTAATTGACAGCCCCAGCAGAAACATGTTAAAACACTCCGATGGACCAAAGGGAAATGCTTCCTGCCAAAGAATATGCAGACAGTGAACTAATTATTCTGACTTTGCATTCAATAGCTATCTGCTTTGAAACCCAAATATGCAAGCTGAAAAATCTGAAAAGACATGTTCTGGAAAGAGAGCCAAACCCTGTTCTTTCTGCTGACTGAAACACACGCACATTCTTGTATGTCACTTTGGTAAGGAAGCGTCTGGCAAAAGAATACGTGTAAACACAGGGCTAGTTGTTCAATCCAGATTTTTTTCTTTGGTTGGTTTATAGAGTTTGTGTTTATGTGAATTTAGTTAGTGATTGTGTGTCAGTAGGTGGGCGGGTAAAGCGTTTATATAATGACAGTTTCAAAGACGGATCTCAAAACAAATAGAAGCATGAAATCTGCTCCAAATATGACATGGAAAAAGCCATAATGATGGGGGATTTACATTGATTGTGAGGGAATGCTTTGTAGCTGATGTTGCACCATTCATCTTGGAAACGGCTCAAGTATGACAAACAGACTCATGTCTATGGTGCAAAAGTATTCACCCCCCTTTGGAAGTTTATTCTGTAACACTTTATTTAAAGCCTTTATGTATAATGCATTATAAAAATAGTTATAATGCATTAATTATGCTTTGTAATGCACCTTATAATGCATTATATGATCTCATGAATAATTGTAACTACAGTTAATACATTATAACACTTTTCGGTTCATTGTTGTACTATGCAATTTAAATTCTGTTATGAATATTTACGACAAGATATAATGTATTACAACGTATATTATGAATAATTATAATGCATTATACCCTTTAATAACCCTTTATAACACATTATACATAAAGGCTTTAAGTAACCGTTTATTCTTTTACACGTTTATGAACAACGAACCACAGATTGTCAATGAGGATTTTAAAAAGTTAAATTAATTCTCAATTGGCTGAGATCTAGACCTTTGTGGACAAAAAACTGTTGGTTTTATGGTACCATCAGCTTTTGTTTGGGGTCATTGTCATGCTAGAAAACAAATCTTCCAAGTAACTGGCATCTTGCGGATTTCATCAGGATTTCCACCAGGATTTTGTTGAATTAATTTTGCCCTCTGCCCTCAAAAGCCTTCCAGGGCTACTGCAGAGAAACCTCATGCTGCTGCCACTGTGCTTCACTATAGGGATGGTGTGTTTCTGATGATACACAGCCTTTGGTTTACGCCAAACATGCTGTTTACTCCGATGGCAAAACGCTCAATTTTGGTCTCATCAGATCATAGAATGCTCCTCCAGCTGGCTTCAGTGTTTCCCGCATGCCTTCTAGCAGACTCTACTTTTTTCAGTAGCTAATGTTTTTTTTTTCTGACAGTGGCTATTCTTTGCCACTGTAGCATAAAGATGTCACTAGTAAAGCAAACCCGGCAACAGATGTTGTACGCACAGTCTCTCCAGTCTCAGTCACTTGTACTGTAGCTCCTTCAGAGTTGTCATTGACTCCCTTACCAGTCTTTTTGGGTACATCACTACTAATGTAGTGTCATATTATAATGAGTAATCATAGGTATTTGTGCATAAAGCTAATTCGTACGAATTTGTACGATTTTCTCTAAATCATACATATTTTACAAGTTCCCCATTTGGTATGAATTCGTACAAATGACCTACCCCTAACCCCGCCCCTAAACCTACCCGTCACTGGGGTCTAGACAAATTGTACAAAATCGTACAAGTGAGGTCGTATGAATTAGCCACCTCATAAAATACGTACGAATTGGTCGTCAGATAGCGTTGGATCATAGAGACGTACAATTTTTTCTTGTATCCTTGTTCATACATGGAACTAACAGGTTGATTTCTTTTATATTTAATCAATGAGATTCATTACATATGTTTAATGCCATCACATTTATTTAACGCATTTACCTAATTTGACATTATTGGCTTGTTTAACTTGTTTAGAAGGATTCAATTTACTTTACCCAAAATATCTCTATCGATATATATCTATGTATATCTTAAAATTTAATTTATTCATTTGATGGCAAAGCTGAATTTTCAGCATCTTTTCTCCAGTATTCAGTGTCACATGATCCTTCAGAAATCATTTTAATATGCTGATTTAGAGCTCAAGACACATTTCATTGTCACAATCTTAAAGAGGCTAAATGTGTATTAAATCAATTGTTTTTCAATCAATTTGTAAAGATTCATTTTTCCTGATGCAGTAATTTCATTCTTAATATACTCGGTACATTAAAATAAATCCAGGTAATTCCAGACTGCACATGGCCTTTAGACACCAGCAGTCCTGATTAACGCTCTGAAACAGGTCCTTGGTACCAGCCGGTTTTATTCTGAGCCCCAGGCACGACAATGATAAGCATCTACGGGAATCAATGAGAGCTTATGTGCTTTAAAATGGTAGGTGGCTAATGACTGTTTTAAGACATTGATGCACAGGGGGCTTTCAGCATCTGCAAGGTGAAGAAAGAACATTACCATATTAAACATGTAAAATATGACTCCAGAGGAGTAGAGCCCGGATAACCGTCAGGAAAAATGAAAGGTGCAGTCAGAGGGATGAATAAGAAGTCTGCCCAAACCAGCTGACGCTCCAATTATTTACTACCTCTTAAACTGTTCAGTGCAGTTGCCCTCCATTTTATGGGCTAAACGTTTTCTGGAAAGAGATCTTACAGAAACATCTACGTATCATTACTCAAAACCACGAACAGCAATGCACAGCTGAGACACAGTATGTTACGATGTCATATACTCTTAAAAATAAGAACTATTATATATAAATTAAAACTTTTAGGATCGGAAGGGTTGATCAATTTTACAAATTTTATATTCTGCACTATTTAAGATTATTATTCTATTATTTTACTGTTTCTAAAGTATTATACTAAATAATAATAACTATATACATTTGAGGTCAGTAAGATACTTCTGTTCAGCAAGGACAGATTAAATTGATCAAAAGTGACAGTAAAGACTTGGAATTAGATGGAATTAGATCAAAGTGGAGTTTGATCCAACGTTACAAATTTTAGTTTACTTCAAATAAATGCTTTCTATTTATTTATCTCATTGAATTTTATTTCATAACAGGAATAAATTATATTTTAAAATATATGAAAATAGAAAACAGTTATTTTAAATTGTAATAACATTCCATTGTAATTGTAATTGTAATAACATTCCACAATATTACAGTTTTAACTGTATTTTTAATCAAATAAATGCAGCCTTGGTGACCATTAAAGACTTCTATAAAAAAACTGAAAAAAATAAAAAATAAAAAAATAAATAATAATAAAATAAATAAAAAATAAATTCTTACAGACCACCAAAAAGATCAATAATAATAATAATAATAATAATTATTATTATTATTATTATTATTATTATTATTACTATTATTATTATTATAACAATATTTTTAAAATATAATTATTTTTGTATTAAATTATTGTATTGATGACTGGGAAAGACATTAGAATCACCTCCACTTTGATCTAATTCCATTTACATAAAATGACTTTGAACTTAAGGGCCTGTTGCTATGACAACAACTTCAAATGACCTTAAACAAACAATTATATTAAGCAGTTAAAACAGTTATATTCAGCTCACTCATTGGACTTTATGTTGTATGTTTAGTTTTCAAGAATGTCTAAGGCATAGAGAAAAGATAAATAATAATAATAAAAGAGAGAATATTTGACCCCACATCCCATTTAAAATGGTCATTGAAATGAAATGCAACATTCAATAAAGCCATCAAGGTTTCCCCAGTGTCAAGCTGAAGTATTCTGTCCCTGAAGAGCATTGTGTGGACACCACAAGGTTATTCAATGTCCTCTCCCAATTAAAATCCAGCCCAAGGCTCTGCTAAAACAATCAAGCCAAGGACAAGGCTGTTGCCAAACGTTGAGGAGAGCTACATTCCCACTGCTCTGCATTAATAGTTATTCAGTGAAAGCTGAATACCTCCTCCAGCCTGCATTACTGCAGCACACGCTTCAGTGAAAGCCACAATGGTTTGGCTGACTGTGGCCTTTTTCCATCCTTGTTAAATCTTTTATAAAAATCAGCCTCCTTGTTTTTGCCAAATATGAAGGATAATTTCGTGGAGCCAGAGTCTTAAAACAGAATTTTCAGTTCTTGGACACTAATGTGTGCTGAGTGTCATTCCCACAAATATTCATTTTGTTAGTAGGTGTGTGAAATGTGAGGGACAGAGGACTCCGCTGGGGCCTGTTACTCCGACAGATCCTTTTATTCAAGCACCAAAAACAATCAGAAAGGGCCAAAAGATGTTATTACACAGCACATTAGATCCTCTTCACATTTGCAAATGCTGATGAATTATAATGTGATATTATATAATCGGTAATGAGCTCTTTCGTGTTCTGTTTAAGGCTCAAAGTTAAAGAAGTTAAAGGAATAGTTATTTAGTCACCCTCATATAAAATTATAACAAAACCGTACATTTGAGTTCGTATGCAGTTTTTGGTAAACTGCCTCTGTTAAATATGCTACCCTGGGTTTCAATCCATGAATGTTTTGAACTGGATTGTGTGACCAGAACCTAGATATTTGAGAGGAAATTAATGCATGCTTTTGTGTCTGAGCATTTCAGATATGAACCACTGTTGGTCTTAGTGGCCAAAGCTGTTTGATTCCTTCAGGTTTTGTTGCATATTTTAAGTAAGAAGGACGAAAAATCATAAGAAATGTAAAAATCCATTCTCTCATTTTATTCATACTTTAACTTAAAGGCACATACCTGCATTGGACAAGCTGTTCTGTGTCCAGTTTGTTTCATTATGTGGTCACATACTACTAAACAGAAGTTTGAAATAGTCTGCAGTGTTGAAATTCTTCAGTTTGACATTCAGAGCAGAAGTCAAGAACATCCAACTACATTGAAAGACCGGCAAACTTTCTTGGCAGACTTTTTTCCCTGGCTTTTTACTGTTTATGCTTAAAACAACTGGGAAAAAAAAGTGCAACAAAAAATGAACTTGCATCACATTTTTATAAAAAATATTTGGTCACACTTTTTATTTTATTCCAATTCACGCCATTAACAAACCATTAACTACACCTCAGTAAACTCCTAATTTGCTGCTTATTAATAGTTAGTAAGATCGTTAAGTTTAGGTATTGGGTAGGATTAGGAATGTAGAATATGGTCATGTGCTTTATAAGCACTAATAAACAGCCAATATCTTAATAATAGGCATGCTAATAAGCAACTAATTAATAGTGAGAATTGGTCCCTATACTAAATTGTTACCATTCTTTTTAAATAATATAAAACAACATAAAAATAAATATATGCATCACCAAAAATGTGTAATTCAATAAAACATTAACTGAAAACTAGTCTTAATCTGTTATAAACAGCTTTTAAACAATGTCTAGAAAAATCTAGAAAAAAAAAAAAGACTTATTTAAAATGAAAATGTGTGTGTATGTATGTTAGACAGCTTGGTAGTAAATAACGTGCAGCAAACTAACAGTTCAGACTCTCCACGTTCTCTAACCTCATTAAAAGTCAAATTCTTCAATAACCTTTGGCCAAAAAGGATGTTTCATTGCATTACATCAGCCACACCTTTTGATTTCCAGCCAAACGGGTTATTGATAGTTCTGCAGGGGAGTGAGATGGATGCTTGAGAGGTGCAGAGAGCACAGGGTGACTCCAGATCAGTGTTTGAACGTCACACACACACAATCTTAGAGATAGTACACCTCTAGGGAACTACCTACAGAAAGCGGAGCGGAAATGTGTCTCCTGATAAAAGGTTTTTTTTTTTTTTTTTTTTTTTCAGGACAGCACTGATTTAACTCACACACAGTCTGCACAACTGTCTTCTGGTGGTCATTCGTTTCTCATCCCTCTCTCAAGTTTGACCCCTGACAGGTGGTAGGCGCTCACCTAACGATTAACTGATCCCAGGATATCTTTCCAACCTCAGGACTCGGCGTCCTGCTGTTGAGGTATTCACAAAACACCAGCAGAAGCTGAAGTCAAACACTCCCCCAAAAGGAAAGACAAATCACACAAGATCTCTCTAAATAGCTCAGATGTTTCTCCTAATAATAATTTTTTATCAGGTAAAAACCCATTTTACTGTCCACAATGGATTAAATGTAAAGTAAATTCCTTTGCTGACATTTATGATGACAAAGGTCTGAAATCATTTCAAGATATTAAGGCTCTTTTTAATCTACCAGGAACCTCCTTTTTCATGTATTAGGTCAGCACTTCGTGCATATGGAGTTCCCTGGGATGCACAATTGCCTGTACATCCCTTGCGAAAAGTAATTCTCCCCACTGATAATTGTTATTTCTGCTTCAGTTATTTACTCTTTTCTCCTCAAAAACTCAAACAAACCATTATCCATAACAACTATCTGGTCTAAGGATATCAGTGTCGACATACAAACTTTATTATCTGATCAAATTTGGGAGACGATTACATCATCCTCAAAAAATCCAAATCATCAGATGATCCATTGGACTCTATCTTTCCCCTTTAAAACGCTTTTATATGCATGTGTCACCTTCCCCAAATTGCAATTTATGTCCGCAGAGGGCACTTGGTACTTTTTTTTTTTTGGGGAATGCTCTCCACTTTCTCTTTTCTGGTCTCAGTTTGCTCATGACATATCATTCCTATTAGTATAGGATGTGGTTTTAACTCCAGATCTTTTCTTCTTAAATAACTTTTCTGAATTGGCTCTGTCTCCGCAACAGAGAAGCTTACTTTTGGCTGCTCTCACTGCTGCAAAGAAAATGTTAGTCAGTTGCTGGGTCGCTCGACATTGTTTCTATGGAACTATCTACAGCTCGCATTCATGGAGCAAAGACAAAAACTTTGAAGACTTGGAGTGCTACTTTTGATATTGTTAAATCTTTTGTTTCTTCTTTTTGATGTACAATTTATTTTAGTATTTATGTATATTTTTTTATTTTTCTTGTGATTAACTATTACACTTTGTACTTTTCTCCACTGCAATGTCTTGTATTTTCCTTAGCACAGTATAAATCTACCTGGTGGGTTGGTGGGTGGGGGGTATGGATACAGTCTAAATGAATATGTTGTATTTTGTGCTATACTGAACTGACTACTAAATAAAATAATTGTTCACAAAAAGAAAAAAGAAACAAAAACAAAATATATTTTACCCAATAAAGTTTTATAGTAATTTAATTATAGTAAAAATGACAATATAAAAGCCACTTACTTAATTTTTGGAAATAATTACATAATTGTGTTTATCTTTATAATAATAGTCTTTATAATAATATTACACCTATTTTTTTCTTCTTCTTTTTTTTAAAGAATACAGTAATGTTCAAAAGACTGGGGTCAGTAATTTTTCTTTTAAAGAAATTAATACTTTTATTCAACAAGGACGAAGTAGCGGTAAAGGCATTTATAATGTTACAAAAGATTTCAAATAAATGCTGTTCTTTTGAACTTTTTATTCACCAAATATTAAGCAGCACACCCAATATTCCACAAAAATATTAAGCAGTGCAACTGTAGCATAAAAATCATTTCCTGAGCACCAAATCAGGATCATGTTACACTAATGGCTGCTGAAAATTCAGCTTTGCATCACAGGAATAAATTACATTTTAAAACATATCCAAATAGAAAACAGCAATTTTAAATTGTAATAATATTTCACAATGTTACTGTTTTATTATATTTTGATCACACACTTAATGTTTGAAAGGTAGTGTATATATATCTACCTTTAAATTGTAGGAAAGGATTCTTTCGCAAGTGGATCATCACATCATGCCCTTGTCATCAAAATTTATTTGAAAACCATTGCTGTACCCTAGTAACAAAGTAATATATTTAAAATGTATTTATTTCATAATAAGTAAAGTTCAAATCTATTAACATATTTACTGACATATCGCTCGAAACTTACGATATAAAAAATATAATTAAACTGTATTTGTAGTACTGTGCACAATGCATATTTCGTAATATTAGGCCTAAAATGTGTTTTAATGTCAGTATTTGTGAGGATTGTATGATTTTTGAATAATATCAGTCTTTAAAAGCAAGATATTTAAAGTGTACCTGAAGTATACTTGCAATAGTTCCACTTTAGCACAATCAGATATATTTAAGTATATCTTTAGTTGGACTTCAGCACTACTTCCACACAATTAAAGTGCATTAAGTACAAAATTAGTTGTTCCAATTTAGCAGACTTTAAGCATACCAGATTAATATACTAAAAGTACAATTGCAGGGTATTTTTATTGAGTACATAAATATGTAAATGTATTTGTAGTATTTTTAGCATGAAATAAATGTATCTGAAGTACATTTTAGCATATTTATTTTTCACTAGGGTAGAGTTTCAGATCACAACATAGTCTCACATTGTGTTCAGATCTGGCAATATACTAAAGTACAGAATCGATATTTCAAAATAAACACATTAAACAAATTGGTGCTCTTTTGACCTGATTAAATGCATAGCAACACTGGCATTTTATTCAAAAAATGTAAAAATCCTGTTCTGTATAAGTATACTTACAATGCTTAGTGTATTTCAAACATCATCTACTTTAATGTCTATTTTTATTTCTCATAACATAATTCCAGAAGAAACATCAGCAAAAAAAAAAAAAAAAAGAAGTCATGTTTAAGCAATGACATTTTCCTCTGGGTCCTGTCAGCTTTATTAAGACAGGAGTAACTTAATATTAGCTTTCAATTGACAGTGACATGTTTACTGATCTAAGCGCTGCATCTGCATTTCACCAAATGAAAATGAATAAAGTATTTTTATCTCAGCGGTGCACGGCATCAGGATATTACCTCAACGGCTGCCACCTCTCGTATTTCATTACATGTGAGAAAACGCCACAGCTTCAGATAAAATATGACACATATAATGAGGCAAGAGAGAGACGAGGAAGATCTAAAATTAGCAGGAATATGTTATCACTGAAGGGATAAAGAAATGAATGTAGAATTCATTCCTTATAGCTCCTAATTTCACAAACTGTTAGAGGTGCAAACACCATCGGTGCCAATAAAGAACCTTTATTTGAAAGAGCATGGTAAACCCTCTTTCATCTGTGAGGCAATTGGACTGAATATTTAATGCTATTAAATGATGCAGAAACACTCATATAGTAATAGAGGTTAAAAAATGACCTGAAGGTGAGTAAACGATGCCAGCATTATGTATGTTGAGACGTAGTACCTGTAGATTGACATTCAAACGTACCTGTAAGATTACTAGATGTTAAACAAGGCACATATTCAGATATTCATTGGTTGGTTTTATCCAGAAACAGCCCTCAGGGGTGGAGATGGGGGACAAGAGCGTGGAGTGTTTGGGAGTCTGCATACATGCATGGAGGCAGATCTGATATAATTGCACATGGCAGATCCAGGGCATTTTCCTGCTATCATAAAAGAGCTCTGAGTGATATTGATCCTGCTGGTTTTTTTTATTCTGCTCTCTCTCTTTCTCTCTCTCAGTAACTCAGGCGCACCAAACACTAGGCACCATGGGAACTGAAGAACAGAAACATGCCTGACTGTCCTTTCTGGTATTTGGACTGGTATTATCCCTATTTCGGTCACAATGAGAGGCCATGACGCATGGAATATTTAAGTAAGGAGCACTCAGCTATTTTGTTGCACAAACTTTGGCTAATAGCTCTCAGAGAATTAAATATAATTTTGGGGTTAAAAACCCAAAATGCGGTGCTCTTAAGATGACTTTTCCATTGAAATGGTGCCAGATGATGTAAGTTAAACTCTGACCCACACTGACTTGTGCGCCAAACTATGATGTAAACCATAAGCTAAAAAATAAACTGCTCACAAGCAATTATTTAGACTTAAAATGATTTTCACCCAAAAATTAAAATTCAATGTCCCTTTAAGGAACATGGTACGTGGTATCTGCGATTCCCCAGTTTATTTACATTAAGAGAATGGTAGCAGGTGAAAGTGGCAGTATTGCACTTTTATTTAATACCATTTCTGGATGTATTTATCCAAAATGATTTACATTAACAGCACACATGTTAGTGGTTTGTTCTCTGAGAATCAAATCCATTTTGGCACTGCTAGCACCATGCTCTGCTGTTTTGAGCTACAGAAACACAGAAATACTTGCTGTTGATAATTTTCTCTAGGAGAACATTTTCTGGAGAAATAAACATGTTATTTTGTTAATTTTGTTGTTTTATTAACTATCACTTACATGCAACAGTGAACACAATAATGGGTTGAAATTAACCAGTAGTCTGCATTGCTACTCTAATAGCACTGATGTTGGCAACAGTTATGTTTTTTTATATGTATTGTAGAAACATCTAAAATAAGAATTACCACTTAAAAATTTTTCATTTTGTTTTTTAACATATACAAAGTATCGAGCTACTCTCGTGAACGCATAAAATTTCTGCGGGTAATTTACTAGCAACGTGCAAATTAAAGAACACAGACACAAAATCTTATTTACATATCGACCAACACAATATATCAAGCACAGCGCAAATTACAGTAGTTGCAATAAAGAATAAAGAAATAAAGTACGTTGAAAACAGTACGTTGAAAAGAACCAGAGGGTTACAAGAAATTTTGATAGACCTGGTATTGCGTGACTCCTATTTAGGGGTTCCAAGTCATCTTTTATTTCCTTAAGCTAATCAAAAATAACATTGCTCGGCAAACTATATTTTTGTGTTATTTTTGCATTCCAAATAAATTAATACGTGTGGAAAATATACTCTCCTTTCTACCATGTGCTTTTTGTTCTCTGCCGTGCCTCCTCTAGCAACAATTGCAGCCATTTCAAGCACAAAACAGTTTAAGACATGCTTTTTTGGACGTTAAATAATGGCGTAAATACCAGTAATTAGACAAGCACAAACGTTAGTAAATTTTGTTGCATGATTCATTTGAATACTCTCTTCCCATAATTTTTTGCGTCTGAAAGGGAAACTCCTACAAATGCATATTCAATAAGGTCAGGTGCAAAAATAACTGTGTCCATGCCTTTTCAGCGCTAATTCTTCACTGCGCGTCTTTAGTAAATCCTGACAGTACTATTTTAATGCCAAAAGATGGTTTGCGCTGGTGCAAACTGTTAGTAAAACTGGCCCTTTGTGTTTTGCGGCTCCACATAGTTAAGTAAAAAACTTTGCTGATCACTTGAATCTAATTTTTTGTTTTGAAAACTATACTTGGATAAGACATTATCCTATTACCCAGCTTTTAACATTACTGATTCAAGACCAGCAAGTTTAAGTGGCCACATGTGATTTTTTCCGACCCAGAAGAGTCTTGTCTTTGGTGAATTGTTTCAAAATATCTTTGCGTCGGTGGAAAAGGGGTATCTGTCTATTCTGAGGTCGGCGTAAGTCTTCTGTCACTGCTGCTTAAGTCTGTCTGCTAATTACTGTTACGCAATCAGCTCATTGCTGCTAGGACACAAGAGCATTATTAAAACTATAAATATCTCACCAGAATTGTTCTTGAGGTTTAATATTCACATCACACAGGCTGCCGAGAATCTGCTGAGAGTTTGTTTTACATCAAAAATATTGATCGATCGAGTCAGGACAGATCCTTGAAGACCTGTCATGAATGTTTGAGACTTTACTACCCATCCAACCCTCTGTATTTACCCAATCGAACTGATGGCATCTGGGTGCAGTTCAGCATGAAGAGTTGTTCATCTCTGGGGACAGACAAAGGAGAGCTGTAGTAGGGGAAACCAAAGGAGTTATTCTCTGCCTCTCTCGGTCTCACTCCCTCTCTCTCTCTAACTCTTCACTCACTTCCTCCAGGGCTACTGTCAGTTACTCAGACATTTAATCACCCCTCTGCTCCGTGGACGTGTCCTTACATTACACCCGGTGCTGGCTGGCAATGTCAGCTATAAATAACCCACCACAGGGTGCTAAGGGCCATAACAGCACAGCTCACTGCCTCTGCGCTTTTAGAGAGGCCGGGTTACACTAGAAATTTAGAACACAAGCGTAACACACTATTGTTGACATCACTTCTAATTCCCGTCAGCCAATCTAAACCACAGTAAAGCTGCTTTTGAATTTTTTCAAATATGCTGATGTGGGATTTGAGAGAAGTAAACAATGCCCGATTTTTCAGTCACAGTGGCGTAGATTTAGTTTGAACTAAGGAGACATAAACTACAACAGACTCATTTGAACCACATGAACACTGTGGATATAAAAAGAGTATGCTTTAGCCAACATTGAACACCAAAAAAGCCACATTTGTCATTGGCATTATTTTCAGCACAAACATAAATCACAAATGAATTGTTAAGTCCAGTTTGTAAAGTCAGCACAGATTTTTTATTATTTTTATTTTTATTTTCAGTACATTTGCCTACATGATTCATGTTTCCATTAGTTTATCGGACTCCAACCAGTTGATTTAGTTCAGAAGTCACTCACTGAATTATGTGATGATATGCATATGAATTATATGCATTTTTTTTTCTTCTGTAAATTGGGCAATTACCAGTTGGTTTGGTTCACAAATTCATTAATTCATAAAAACAGATTGATTTGTTAAAGAATCAGAGTTCAACTCAATGACTGAACTGAATGATCTGGCTGCAACAGACTAGGTGTGAATGGATAATTCATTCATTGTTTTGAAATAGATCAAACTGATTCAAAAATGAATCATTCAATTAGTAGTTTGATTAACATTTAATTGATTTTTGACGCATATGATGCTTTTATGTGCTTTCATTCTGTCATTCTGTTTCTGAGGCTGATTTATTCAGGAATTAGAGTTCATCTCACTGACTGAATGATGTGGTTGCAGCAGACTGAATCAGCAGCTACAATCATATAAAGTCTGTTGAACAAATCAGTTTATTTCATGAATGAATCTTTAACAAAGATTTTTTGAGCATGTTTTCACCTGAAAGGACCATTCATTCAGTGAGTGGATTTAGATTTGTGAATGAATCAGACTTATATAACAATGAATCCGTTAATCTAATTAGATAACCAGTTCATACAGTAAATCAGACTTCATTTATTCATGAATCCAAAATTAATGGACTATAATCTCACTGATCTGGTTGCAGTGGTTCTGGTGTTGATGTCACACTGCAGGGGAGGGATATCAGTGAATATCGATTTAAACTAGAGTTTTCAGGTTTTCATTTTTGGGTGAACTATCCCTTTAAAGCAGGAAGGGAGCACGTCTCTCAGTTGGCAGGATGTAACGGGAAAGGCTTTGGTCCAGAGCTCCTTCGACCCCGTCCTTCTCATTTACAGGAGAGCCGGTGAGGTGGAGAGAGCATATTAATAAAGCAATACAACTGTACAGAGAGCACAGAAAACAGAACTTATTGTCCTTGAATTAAATATGAAAACATTAATAATAAGCAGATAGAGAAACTACAGTGGCATGCAGTAGCACAAGTCTTGCTCATTAAAATAGAAAAAAAAATGCCTTTGTGTCTTCTTTAGATATTCATTAAAGTATATTTCAGTGATAAATCACATTCTGTGCATCAAAGCATCTACTGCAAACATACCTGTTTTAAGTCCTGCACGCTAAATATGATCTATAGCAGCATGACATCCGTCAGGTTGCTTAAATTAGAATGAATAAATTCCATTTTACCTTCTATATATTTCATAGTAAGCAACACACGAGGACACCAGAGACCACAGAGATTCCGCTGATGTCGGTACAAACACCAGCTGCTCACCAGAAAAGCATCTCAACACAGACAAAGAACTTTGTAATGCAAAAGTGTGTATAGTGGAGATGCAATCTAGGTCTAGGGCATAGCACTTTTTATATCTCAACATGTCAGTAAGTGCTATGGATTCTGGGAACTCGGCCAGATGACTTTCTGCGGCTAACCTGGCAGATCTTTTATACAACAGCGAAAAAAACAAGCAGCTCTCACAATGCAGCTCCTGTGTTTGGATGTGTTTGTGCAGAGCAGGGACAATTTCATCCTCTTGCATAAGAAAGGCCATGATCTATCTACAACAAAACATCAAATTGGTGGGTGGAATACACACAATGTGGTGCTCGTAACAACAATGATGTCTGCTTTCAATGTGTGTGTGTGTGTGTGATTTGTGGCTGAACATTTCTGAGGTTTTGGACACGGCTAAAGGAAGAGGTTGACCGCATTTTGTACTGCAAGGTTTCCCCGCCTATCCATTTGACTCCTGTAAAGGAAACACGCATGCTGCCCAAACCACTGCATGATATATAAGCCATTAGCCAGTGAAATCCAAAGGAAACATCAGGCCAGTGATTTACAGCTACATTGAATAAACACTAGCTTCATCTTAGAGATGTGTATTGTGTGTTTACACAGCTGACAGAGTCAAATGAGTTTCATTCATTTTTAAACAGTTTTGTTTCTTGTGCAACTTCTAAATGCTCTCAAGCCAAGTGCATATGTAATCAAAAGCTGTTTTATTTTGATCAAATGTTATTGCATTTCAAACTAGCAGCTCATATTTCATTGGGAAAGTTAAAAAATGGTTCAAAATGGATGAATTGTTCAACCGCAAGCGCGTGAAAATGGTACTCAGTGTGTTCGTACTGTTGCTTTCAGGTTTTAATCGCTAACACAGCTCTCATTGGCTGTCGGTGGCATTACACACCCTGTGTATTGTGCTTTCATGACAAGTGTTTCTCCATTCATTAATGCTAATGAGGACCGACATGGAGATTAACACGACAGCCCCAGGGCTTTGGCTGAGAACCAAAGTCTTAACCCCAGAACCAACACCCTTAATCCAGAGGTCCGGAGAGATTCCCCAGCATGTACTGAATCACGAAATCTGTGTTTAATCAAAGAGCTTTTTAAAGAGTCTGTGCACGGCGGCCATTTTGGGATCACCCCAAGGCAGCTATTTCCAGTTATGAAAGTACAGCTCCCATTTGCTTGAATGAGCAAAGTCGGAAATACTCAGAACAGTTTGCTAACCTTACACTGCTAAAAGTACTTTGTGCACAAAGAAAACAAAAATAACACCTTTATTCAACAATTTCTTCTCTTCTGTGTCAGACTTCAACGCATGTTCACAAGAGTACCATGGTGCATGCGTGTGCATGGGAAGAGAATAAATTGTTGAATAAAGTCATTATTTATGTTTTCTCTGCGCACAGAAAGTATTCTTGTAGCTTCATAAAATTATGGTTGAACCACTGATGTCACATGGACTATTTTAACAATGTCCTTACTACCTTTCTGGACCTTGAACATGTCAGTTGCATTGCTGTCTATGCAAGGTAAGAAAGCTCTCGAATTTAATAAAAAATATTTTAATTTTTGTGTTCAGAAGATTAACGAAGGTCTTACGGGTTTGGAACAACATAAGAGTGAGTAATTAATGACATAATTTTCATTTTTGGGTGAACTATCCCTTTAAGTCATATTGCTTCTCAAGTGCTGTAAATGTATCTTGATTAAAGTATGTTTAGATGTTTGTTTTCTAAGATAAGGATTGTTGTGAAGACCAGAAAATGCCTTTGTCAATATGTTCAGTGGTTCTTTTAACTGAATCGTGAGACTTTCTTCCTACAGCGTCCATACTGAGCTGCTTTTCAACAACCTCTCTCATTTTTCAAAGTTTGGCCTCTCTCCAGAATCCGCAGAATGTAAGTCAACCTTTATTCAGCCGCTAAATGTTTTACAGGAGGACGTAATGTCATTTCAGAAAGTGTCTGTGATTTTACTGCCTTTCGAATTGGAAATTTTAGTGTTTCTTTTCCACCACCCAGAAGAAAATTCCCAGTGGAATCATCTACTTTTTGCCAAATACTGGGTTGTGGGGTAAATTACTTCTCATCTGAATTTATGATGAAAGAACTGGCACAAAAGTCTTTTCTGACCATTTTTAACTATATTTTCATGATTAGGAATAAACGTAAAAGTGATTTTCTACTATTTCTAATCAGGCACTGAGTAAATTTCTTAGAGGAGCTAAGCAAATGTTCTTTTACAGATGTGATCCTACAAAACCATTTGATTAATACTTTAGATATAAACTTAAGATGATTAACAGTTATCTTCTGTGGTTCATACAACAGTTGGTAACAATGAAAAAATTGCTTAATTTGGTATAGAGTCTTCATGTGTTAGGACGACTGACAGCTATGGATAATTTGTACCACTGTAGCTCTGTTAAGAATACAACCACTTGATAAAAACTCCTTGCCAATACTGGGATTGCTTATCCTGTCTGAACATCTCAAGCCCTTCAGGTCGAGGTCACTTTTGTCTGATCCTTTAAATTGCAATCTTCAATTACAGTACTTTTTATCCTTGGCTCAATGGTTGGGCATACCACAACATGTTTGTATCTTTCTAACTTGGCACCCACAACTGTACTGTTTTGATTCAAGGTCTCATCTTATTCGGTGAAAGGCAGCATGTACTAAACAGTATGTTCTTGAAATATTCCTATTTATGAGAGCAGCCAGATTCAAAGAATGAGTTTTAAACTAACACACAAACACTAACACACAAACACACAGCAGTGAGTAGGAATGATTGGTTTGGCAGTATGTGATTATGGATGCTTGGCCGACCATATGTTCAGCATGGCTTTGCATGTTAACTCATTGATTATTTCCCTACACTAACACACTCACAGCAAGAAGCCCAGTCTGTGCGAGTAAATCTTCTGCTGCAGGAGATGCTTTAAAACTGAATAGGTTATCATTTCGATGGCTTAAACAGGGAGAAGGGAAGAATGGTGTTAAAGTCAGGAAATACTGTTCGCAACCCATATTACTTTGGTAATCTGATGAATTTAAGAGTGAAACAGGAAAATTCACCAAGAAAAACGTAATATGGGGTTTGATTTTATTTGGAAGGTATTCAATGGAAAACTATAAAGACAAGTATTTTCTTATTTGGAATAATGCACTAATGAATTGTTCCAATAACACCAGAAATGTGCATTAAGCAAGAAAATAAGGTACATTTTCCCTTTATGTTGACTTTAAGACCTAATATAATATAATACAATATAATAATGAAGGTCCAATAACACAGAAACATGCTGTTTGCCACCACAACTGAGGAAATTGACTTCAAATCCATCAGACCTACAAAAATAAGACATAAAAGGTGTTTAAAGGAATAATTCACTCAAACATGAAAACTGACCATCTACTCACCCTCAAGCCATCCATGATGTTTTTTTCATCAGAACAATTTTTATAGAAATGTAGCATTGCATCACTTGCTCACCAATGGATCCTCTGCAGTGAATGGGTGCCGTCAGAATGAGAGTTCAAACAGCTGATACAACAATCCACAAGTAATCCAGATGACTCCAGTCCATCAATTAACATCTAATGAGATGAAAAGTTGAGTGTTTTTAATAAACAAATCCATTAAGTTTTCAGCTAAAATAAAGTTCTCTAGTAATAATACTGCTTTCTCCAGTGAAAAGTTGTCGCCCCATTCATAGAGAAACATGCACAAGCACCCTCTACAAGCGAAAACAACTCAAACTGTTATAAACAAAACAGTGGGTGGATTTTAATATGTGAAGATTACTTGTGGATTATTGTGATGTTTTTAATCAGCTGTTTGGGCTTTCATTCTGACGGCACCCATTCACTGCAGAGGAACCACTGGTGAGCAAGTGATGTAATACTAAATTTCTCCAAATCTGTTCTAATGAAGAAACAAACTTTTCAACATCTTGGATGACCTGAGGGTGAGTAAATTGTTGGCAAATTTTCATTTTTGGGTGAACTATTCCTTTAACTGGGCTTTTCAAACTAATCACAGCTCTTATAACTCACTGAATGAGAGGGGTTGTGAGAAATGGTTTAGTAATCAATCTTGTGGCGATTCTAGATAGTGTACCTTTGTGGTAGCAGGTCAGAACCATAGAGGCCATTTAACCAACACCAGAGGTGCCCAATGTGACACTGCTGGACAGTGAGCCGTAGCCCCCTGGAGCAGATACTGCTCTCATCGCTGTTGTTTGTCTCCTGCATGTTGATTTACTGCTCTCTTCCCCTCCCCCCTCCCCCTCTTTAATTTGTTTAGCCCTGCCACCAGTGTGCGTCATAAAACGGAGCTGCCTCTGAGAACATTATCAGTAATTATAGACTAAATGAGACAGCCAGGAAAAGTGTGCTCTCACTGGAACGCTGTGTTCTAGGGCCGCTAATAGAGGAGAACAGGCAACAACAGCGGTCTGTTAGAGCTGCTCCTGTGACAGATTCAGTTAGCTCAGAGATGAGAGCGTGTGTTTATACATGTTTGAATGTTCTTCTAAACACCATGAATTACACATGGGATTTCTGATTGTGTAAGTGAAATACAGTAGCTCAGACTGAATGGTTTGTTGAGCTGAGGGTTTTCTGTTGCAGTTTGAATGGGCGCAAAAAAGTGATAAAAGCTTTGTCTTCCATGTCTTCCAATCTAAATGACCTCACACTGCACGATGAAACAGAAAAGCCAAGATCAGAGATCATCAGAGAGACTCTTCTCCCTAAATCAGCTTTCTATGCATTGATCTGTAGCCTGAGGGACAGCGAGCATCATGCACCAACAGTCACAACTGGAAAATACAACAACTTCAGCATATGCATACAAAAAGCAGAATGTGAAACTGTATGACTGTGCTTGATTTTACAGATAATGTTATCTGGGTCTGCTGTGCCAAATTGCTCAACTTTGGACTCATAACTCATCCTGCAAAACTTCAGTTGTTACATAACTACTAGAAAACTCTGTTAGAGTTGGCCTTTTGCAGAAAAAAAAAAGAGCCTGAATCTGTTCAACGCTCAAGAAATCATTGACGTCTAGACAGTCTGTCCCATTTCAGAGCTTTGCAGTTTTTGGCAGTGTTGTAGCGGTCCTCTTGGTCAATTCTCTGATAAATGGGTTATAGAATGGCCTGGGTCTTAGTAGTTTTTTCAATTCTGTTAGAATGGATTTCACATTTTTTCCATAATTGTATAACCGTCCGAACTGACATACTTTACTGTTTTAGCCAGTGATGTCTACTTTAAAATCCAAAAAATGAACACAAAAGATATGGACATGCTCATAAGAGTTTATTTGTAGTAATTTTTATGAAGGTAAAATGACGTCAAAAACATTTGCATGCGCAGGGTAATATTTGTGAAAGTGTACGTGACCTTGCAAGGGTAAAATAAATTCACATGCGCGAAATAAGTTTTGTAAAGGTGTAAATCAAGTTATAAGCTCCAGAAAACAGGCCTTGCATCATTGTACCTTGTTTCGTAAGTGTAAATCATGTGTTGAAAAACTGCAACTTCATATTAATTTGAAATAAATATGATCTGTATTCTTCTGACCTACGTTTTTTTCCGTGCTTACACTTTTGGCACGTTTTTTTTGCGCTGAAATGCGGCCAAAAGCCTTGCAAGTCTGTAAACGGCAATTTGCAAGTAAAAACAGTGGTGTTAAGAACTGCAAAACGGATTCACTCTGAAGAATGTGTCTCTGTGCGTAAAATAAAGCTTATGCACAGGTGTAAACAACGTGTTGCGTACGCAGGGCATAACTTTTCCTGAAATAACCCGATATGCCCTGCACCATCTTTCTTTTACCTGTGCTTGCAGTTTTGGCATGATTCTCTCACTTACTGGAGATTGCAAGCATGAGTGGGAAGGTGGGACTTATTTCTTAACCAATCAAACAAGATTCTAGTTGACTCTTTGTTTTCTATTATCTGATTGGCTCAATAACACGCCAGGAATACTGCTGCGTTCAAGTCCTCCTGGGACGTTCGTACTTATGAGTTGACAAGTCGTTATTACGTTGTTGGGTGCGTTCAAGTCACTTTGGTCAGAACAAGATGGCGATATAACTTTTATACATAAAATTCAATGATTTTTTTAACTCTACATCTACAAAATGATGAATGAAGAATGTGCATCGTGTTTTTTTCTTTTTTCTGTTTTTATTTAATTCATGAAGGTGATGTAAACTGAATAATTATATATTCTATTATAATTATACAATAATATAATATTTTGTATGTGTAACTTATATAGTTTTATTGTACATTACAAAAAAATAGGAATGGATTGGTACTTTAATGCACTGCACAAAGAGACAAATATAGAGACTTAATATAGATACACGATCATTTGACCATGTTTTATGGCTTATTGATTACCACTGGCTTAACTGTAGTAAAACCATAAGGGCTGGTATGGCATTTATGTACAAATGTAGATCATATATATCTGCTTACACCACTGAACTGATGCCTCATTCAGTAATTTAAACTTAATACCAAGTTAGGTCTCAGAATCATGCAGTGCTCTTCCCAACAATACCTAAAACAATACTTTAACTCAGTGTTGGAAATGGGCAAGATTCTCTGGGGGTACTCAAGTTGGGGGCATATTTTTCCACAGATGCAGAAATCGCACTATATGTATGAAAATGTACTCCCTGGACTTTGTTAACCTGTTTACCCTCTCCCCCATTTTCAACCCTGATTTTACTTACTAGGTTTTGAAGATTGCATATCTCTATTAGATCCTGCTGCTAAAAGGATGGGTTACGCAATCAGTAGGCAGATGGAATCATGCATGTAGTACTACTGTAGTAGTGCAAATACTACTCTGATTACTTTTCAGGAGCAGGCTCATTAAGAGCGATTGCAAATTGCCTTAAAAAACTTGCTGGATTGTGTGGAGGAAGCACGGCACACCCCCACTGGTACTCCCACTCAGCCAAGGCTTATAAGAACAGGTTCTAATGGACCTGCTGGTGCCTTACATACAGGAAACAATGCAATTTGTGGAACGTCAAGTGTCTCTGCTGAAAAAAAAAAAAAAATACAAATAAGCCTTCACCAACTGTCAACAATGAAATGCAAAGGTTAGCTCTTAATGTTAATGGAATAGTTTAACAAAGCATGAAATTTCTTCATCATTTACTCACCCTCATGTTTGACTTTCTTCTGTGGAACACCAAATAATATATATTTAAGGTTATTTTAAAAAATCTTTTAGTCACCATCTACATTCACTACATGAACACAAAAAGTTGAGACTATTCAGCTAAATACTTTCTTTTTTGTTTTGCAAAAGAAAGACCGACATGAGTAAATAATTAGGGAATTTTCAGTTTTGGCTGAATGCTTTAATGTTAAAAAACAGGGTCTCCAACCATGCTCCTGGAAAGCAACTGTCCAGCAGGGTTCAGCTCCACTCCTAATCAAACACATCTGTACCAATTAATCAAGTGGTCCTGGGTTACTTGAAAATTACAGACAGGTGTGTTGGAACTAAAGTATGTATGAAGTTAGCTCTCCAGGAACAGGGTTGGGGATCCCCTCTATAAACATACATTATTTAGTAAAAAGGTCGTATTGTTTATGTTTTTTGCTTTATCTCACTTTACACAAGTGTTATAATTTTAATAAGCTGATTTCTTTTTTTTGAAAGGATTGTTTTTTAAAAAACAAGGTAAACGTCGTTTTCAGGAAACAAAATCAACATGGAAGGTCTCCATCCAATTCTTTCTGCTCCCAGAGCATAGTGACTGAACTCCAAAGGGGGCAGAGGAACTTAGACTGCTTCAGGCAGGCCTTGGGTGAAGAGTTGTGTTATTGCCAGAAAACTGTGGCCACAAAGAGGTATTGTACCTAGTTGTATAAATTCACTGTTTTCACTGATCTGTTTTAAGTTGAATTCCTTATTCTTCCTTTTGATTCTTAATTTAGATTGTCAGTGTCCTTGAAGAGGAGTTTCACAAAATGAAGCAGCTGTCTGGTGGTTGGCTTTGCTATAAAGCTGCAGGTATGGGAATTTGTTGCTTGATAAGCTTCATTGCATTTTGTTAGTAATTGTAATAGCACATTCAGCTCCTTAAAGTGTTATAATGCAGTGACAAAGTGTAACTTAACAATAAAAGCAGCATGTTGTCAGTATTTCACAATGCATTAATTGTGTTTCATGTTTTTCATTAGAATGGTGCTAATCAGAATACATGTCAATGTAGTAATAGTCTATTTTCTTTCAAAACAAGGTGGGTGTGGCCAAAGAAAACTGAATGTGGTGTCACCTGAGTCAGAGGGCTACACAGCAAAGTCTTTAAAAACAGCATCTAACAATGGCAAGATCACAGTCTACATTGTACCGCTACAAGACACGATCGGCACTTCGCCACTACCCCCACATGCAGCTGAATTTGAGAAGATGCCCAAATCCATTTGTTAAAAAAATGTGGAGTTATGATGCCACTTAAAGTTTTGGCTTTGCACATTGAAAATTGTGCATTAGAGTCAGAAAATGCATCTGTAAGTTTTGTTTAAAGGTGTAGAATTGCAGATAACTGACCATTCCTTAGGCACATTTTCTCATTATGTATTTTTTCTCAAACGGGAAGAAAGTCAAGATGAGGACAAAAAGAAACCCAAAATGGTTTGTTAAAACAAAGCATTTAAAAGTATAATAATGTTATTATTTTGAACACAATTAGAGCACATTGGATTTGCTTGTTATAGGAACCACAGGTGCAGTGAATTAGAATGTCGTGAAAAAGTTCAACTCAAATTTTGAAATTCGTGTATTAAATAAATTCAGTGCACACAGATTGAAGTAGTTTAAGTCTTTGGTTCTTTTAATTGTGATGATTTTGGCTCACATTTAACAAAAACCCACCAATTCACTATCTCAACAAATTAGAATACTTCATAAGACATTTTTAGTGAATTGTTGGCCTTCTGGAAAGTATGTTCATTTACTGTATATGTACTCAATACTTGGTAGGGGCTCCTTTTGCTTTAATTACTGCCTCAATTTGGCGTGGCATGGAGGTGATCAGTTTGTGGCACTGCTGAGGTGGTATGGAAGCCCAGGTTTCTTTGACAGTGGCCTTCAGCTCATCTGCATTTTTTGGTCTCTTGTTTCTCATTTTCCTCTTGACAATACCCCATAGATTCTCTATGGGGTTCAGGTCTGGTGAGTTTGCTGGCCAGTCAAGCACACCAACACCATGGTCATTTAACCAACTTTTGGTGCTTTTGGCAGTGTGGGCAGGTGCCAAATCCTGCTGGAAAATGAAATCAGCATCTTTAAAAAGCTGGTCAGCAGAAGGAAGCATGAAGTGCTCAAATTTCTTGGTAAACGGGTGCAGTGACTTTGGTTTTCAAAAAACACAATGGACCAACACCAGCAGATGACATTGCACCCCAAATCATCACAGACTGTGGAAACTTAACACTGGACTTCAAGCAACTTGGGTTATGAGCTTCTCCACCCTTCCTCCAGACTCTAGGACCTTGGTTTCCAAATGAAATACAAAACTTGCTCTCATCTGAAAAGAGGACTTTGGACCACTGGGCAACAGTCCAGTTCTTCTTCTCCTTAGCCCAGGTAAGACGCCTCTGACGTTGTCTGTGGTTCAGGAGTGGCTTAACAAGAGGAAAACGACAACTGTAGCCAAATTCCTTGACACGTCTGTGTGTGGTGGCTCCTGATGCCTTGACCCCAGCCTCAGTCCATTCCTTGTGAAGTTCACCCAAATTCTTGAATCGATTTTGCTTGACAATCCTCATAAGGCTGCGGTTCTCTCGGTTGGTTGTGCATCTTTTTCTTCCACACTTTTTCCTTCCACTCAACTTTCTGTTAACATGCTTGGATACAGCACTCTGTGAACAGCCAGCTTCTTTAGCAATGAATGTTTGTGGCTTACCCTCCTTGTGAAGGGTGTCAATGATTGTCTTCTGGACAACTATCAGATCAGCAGTCTTCCCCATGATTGTGTAGCCTAGTGAACTAAACTGAGAGACCATTTTGAAGGCTCATGAAACCTTTGCAGGTGTTTTGAGTTGATTAGCTGATTGGCATATCACCATATTTAAATTTTTTTGAGATAGTGAATTGGTGGGTTTTTGTTAAATGTGAGCCAAAATCATCACAATTAAAAGAACCAAAGACTTAAACTACTTCAGTCTGTGTGCACTGAATTTATTTAATACAGAAGTTTCACAATTTGAGTTGAATTACTGAAATAAATGAACTTTTCCACGACATTCTAATTTATTGAGATGCACCTGTATGTCCAGTTTGTGGAAGGTCTTTTCCTGAAGATATGGTTGAATTTCACACCAGTATCTGTGTAGATAAATATGTTTAACATCAGTGTACACATACATGCTTTATAGGGCTGTGAATCTTTGGTTAGACAGCGAATCGATTTGATTCACGATTCATAGCTTTTCGATTCAAGAATGATTTTTGGAAATTCAGAACGATTCGATTCAATTAACGATTCGACTCTGCATCCTTTCAGTGCATTCACAGGATTATGTAAATGCTTCCCCTAAATTCTTTAAATGCTTAGTCAGAGGGCAAATTACACAGCAGCCTTTATGGTTAGAGAACCATAAGTTAGAGAAAAAAACAATTTTGTCCATTGTTAGATGCTAGTTTAATGATGCTATGGCGTGACATTGTCACAGATCGGCCAGGCTCCCACGCCAGCCAATCACAGCGCACACCCTCACCTGAATATTGATTGAGCACACCTGTACGCCATTAGATCATCATCGACCAAGCACTATAAAAACACACACCTCACTGCACTCAAACGTCTGGTCTCGTTTCTACGAAGTGGACTCCTAAAGCTATCCCAGTGACTTACCTGCTTGTTTACTTACCTCCTGTGTACACTCCAGCGTCTGTCTCCTCCAGCGATTCCTGTCCAGATTCTCCACACTTACAGTGAGGTGTGTGTTTCCCCAGCTTCCACGAGTTCCTGGCAAGGCAAAGGACATTTCTTCAGTTCTCATCCTCTATGACTATAACCATTGAAGTTTCTACTCACCTGTAATCAGCCTCATTTACTCTGCTGTTCAATAAATTATACTGGTATTTACTTCTAACCTGTTGTGTGAGCCTGCTTCTGTAACAGACATGGCATATGTAGAAATTTATGTAATCCAAGATTTTAAAAAGAGCTTTAAAATTATGTATAGGCTAACACTTTGTCACACCAGGTGTGTAGTCACCATTTCAGAAGTGACAGAAATGTCAAATACAATAATTTTATGTATTTTATATATATATATATATATATATATATATATAATTATTTTTTTTTTTAAATTTATTTACAAGAAATTATTTTCTTATCTCTTACTTTGAATTTGCTATAAGAAATCAAATACACTGCTGAACAATAATAAATCATTTGTAATCTATAATTTTTTTCCTAATGGCAATTTCATGATTGTTTTATATACTACAAACAATTATTTCAATTTTCTGCACAGAATAAGGTAGAAAACTTTGTTTCTGTACTGTAATAAATGACATTAGCACTGCATCATTCATGAATTTTATTTATTTTTTGTGTTTATTGTCTTAACGTTTCACCAGTTCCTTTTATTCATCTTAGTTGCAGCTGCCTTTGTCCATATTAGGCATTTCCTGGCACGTCTTAAGTTCTACAAGCAGTGCAACAATTTCTTTATCTCATTTTCAAAAAATAAAATGCTATGGTATTTAACTTTTCCTCTCCATCGGTGAATGATGATTCTGAAAGAAAATGCGCCCCATGTCTGTTTCCTATAGCAACGAATGCTACTTGTGCATCTGATTAACAGATAAACCTTGCGCTCTTATTTCAAGGTTCTTGTTAATGCTGTGGTTATTTTAACAGTTTTCTTCATAGATTCAGTTCAACGACATTGTGAAAACACATTAATCATTCAATGGAACTGTGCATATGCTTTAGACACTTACATTTTTGCTCCGTCCATGCAATAAATGCGCAGCCTTCGACTGCTCAGGTAATGTCGACGTTATGACCGAGAGCCATTGAAAAATTATAGAAAACTACACTACTTCACTTTAGCAGTACTGGCACGAGTTCTAAGGAGAGATCACACATCAGCTGCTCAAAAAAATGTGTCCGTGAGACGAACGAGGCGCGAGCGCAATCCTGTGACAGGCAGTAAATATAGTGGAGCGCGTGAAGGAGAGATGTGAGACACGAACACTGTTCAAGGTCTCCATTAATTCTTGCTTGTAGTAATTTAAGGTGTATATATTTTGAAAGCATTGAATCGCTATAGAAATCGCGATTCATTCGATTCTTAGCATTTTAAATCAATTACTGTCCGAAATCGACGATTCAAAAATCCATGTTTTAAGATCGATGCATATGCATCGTCAGGGTTTGTAATCGATGCATCGAGAAAACGAGTGAATCGTTACACCCCTAATGCTTTACTTTTCTTTACATATGTACAGTGCAGAGTTGTACAAACACTTTACTATCTGTTTATTTTTAAGTTGCTCTGAAGAAATGGAAATGTTATCAGATTGGAAAGAGGATGCTGTAGCTGGACCATCCAACAGACAAGAAGGTGGCCTGGATGCTGTAGCCAGGCCATCCAACGGGAGAGGTGGTGAGAATGTGGTTGCCGGGCCATCCAACAGGAGAGAAGGTAACAAAGATGCAGTAAAAAATGACATTAAGTAGATGAAGACATATAATCCACATAGTAGCAAGCAGAATGTTTTATTTTTGCTTTACTTTAGATTGGAAGATGATTACCGATCCAAAAGCAGCTGCAGATGTGTTCCGAAAACAACAACTAATTACTGAAGAGCAGGAACAACCTTTGCGTTTCTCCTTGGATCTCAGGGAAGACCTGGACGAACAGGATAGAGAGATCATTTCTTTGTACAAGCGACCAAATCTCAACTGGGCTAGGCCATTTTCCTGTATGCTCAGAGGTAGGCCCTAATATTTTTTTTCTATAGTTGGGGTCATTACAGTGTACTTGTAACACTGGCAAATATAAACTTATAAAAACAAATGCAGTGCTTGGTGTTATCTGCCATATTTTTTCTCTGTAATTGTCTCTAATCTGTACATATCACACTACATGAAAAATGTAGTGCACAATATTAATATGCGATGCCTGGTATGTTCACTGAAAAAGCATTGCCTTTGTAGTCTCCATGAAGTCAAAATTAAAGCTTTGTGGTTTGTAGTATTAGTAGGTTAGCCTTAAGGTTATTTAAAAGCTAGTGTGATTCAAAACAGTAACAATTGAAAGATACAAGCATTCAAAACAGTCTCTCGCTTCCAGCAATAAAATTTCTTCTAATCAAATTTCCTATCCATTCAAACAAAAAAATACAAATGAAATTCAATGTTTCAAGGCAATTTAGTGGGACTTTAAAGGTTTAAAATATAGAATGCAATATAGAATGTTTTTTTTTTTTTTTTTTTAATTATTTGTGTCATGTTTAAGGTGATGCCGCTACAGGCGAAGAGGTGAGCCGTCACATTCTTAATACTGCAGTCCTAAAACTGACACAAGGCTTCAGGATAAACTTTGGTAAGATGTTATATTTGACATTGTCAGTGAAATACAGGCTAAAGTCTTGTAATCTAATTATGTGATAACAAGCATCAGAATTAGATTTTCATTAATTTCACTATAATTTCAATGTTTGACATGGTCTTACTCAGTCAATATTAAAGATATCAAGCTTATGTTTTCGCAGAATGTTCTTCATGGTATGTAAGAATATTGTATGTAGAAAGTGATATATCACAAAACTTGTGTTTTCAAAGGCAGTGTCACTAATGTTTGATTCCAATGACAATGCTGACATGCACACAAAAATATAACAAATCAATATGAATGTTTTGTATCAATTTTACAAGTGAACATTTCTAAATTGCCAATTTAGGTATAGTTCTTCTGTGAGAAAATACTGAATTTCAATGCTTTCTTCAGGTAACACAGACACAACCTTGTTATTTGAGGGTGAGTCAGATCATCTTTTGACCTCTACATCCCAAATTCTTGTGGAAAGTGACATGTTCCTGATGACTGGGAGGGTGGTTGGTCACTCCTCCATCCATGGTGGTCCTTGTTTGTCAGGGATCAGTCCTGCAGTGATATATGTTTTACTAGGGCAGCCACCTGAAACAGCCACAATTCAGCTACAAGACTGCCCAGACCTAGATCATCATGCAGCTATACAGTTGGTATGCGGAGGTTTTCTTTTAAATCACTTGCATGTCGTTTGTATGATTTATTTTTTTTATTTCAAAATAACTGTTTCCAACAGCTTGAGGGAGATGCTGAACTTTCAGATCAGGACAAGAAGGCCATCCTAGACTTGGCTCTGTCATGGGACCTCCCAGGTGTCACAAACAACAATAGACATTCACTGTTAGACATTTCTGTAATTTCTACAGTTTTTTACTGTATATCACCCGGTCTAATACTGCAAATTCCCTTTACAGTAAATAACTGTCATACCCTTTGCCTCATGGGAATTTTCTGTGATGTCAAACCCCACATACAGAGGCTTACTGTATTTTTTAAAATTGCTGTATACTACTGTATTTCCCGTAACGGCCTCTTTGGCGCCATTTTATTGAGGTTGTTTTATTTTCCTCATTTCTTACATTTGGATTGACACGATTTGCACAACACCGCTTCTACAACGCCGCAACAGCTTGGGACTGACTACACTGGACCATAGACTGTAGCACTGGACATGTTACATCGCTTGTAATGATTGGAAAATCCGTTTGTCCTTCATGTCAGAAACAGTGCGAGCGCTTGGAGTACATCTGTAGGCTACGTCAGAAATATACCGGGGCATCACTTTACTGTCCGCATCCACTGTAGATGGTATAATAGGTTCTATATTGTCTTTTCGAGTCGCGCCGCACCGCGCCACTCGCATCCGAGGAAGACACGGAAGCAGCGGGGCAGCGCCGCGGCTTTTGCCCGGGGATGAATCTGCGAGAGTGGAAGAGCTCCGGAGAACATCTGCGCTGTGTGTCGATGCACCTTACGAGAGAATAAGACCAGCAAGCAAGGTAAAATATGTGTACGTTTGTCTGTGTTTGTGTCATATTTTTGCACACAAGTTTAACCTAGTAACATTTACCCGTCAACATGGAGGTAACAAACTTTACTATGGTAAACTGCGCTGTCGTTACGAACGACTTTTGTCAGCTTATTAATTAAGTTACCAAATTAAAATTATTTTTAAACGAGCAAAGCTTATCTTATTAACATTGTTAACTAATGTGAAATTTTGTTCAGGTGTTAGTAGTTAATGTTGGCCAGTAGCCTATTGAGAAAATAAAATCGTATGTTAGCTAGCTTAAACAAGTTTTATGGCTAGCTGCCTTTCTAGTTTTAGAATTAGTTTGTTATAGTTTTTAATGGAATTTAAGATTTACTGCATTTTTATTTATTTTTTTATTTGTGTATTAAAGGCAACAGCAATGAAGCCTCAAGAAAGACATGAGCATGCCAGCCACCCTGAGATTGATAATTCATGGTAAGAGAACAACTATGGTTTTGGGAGGTTTGTGTATTTTATATGGGGTTTTTCTTTTAAAAGTGTGTCATTTCTACTACTTGTTTTTCAGAGAAGACATTTCTGTCACTAACAAAGTGGATGGTGAGCAAAGGTGGTGGCCACGTTTTGGAGCAGCATCTGGGTTTTGCAGATAGCTATGTATTTTTGTGAGGATAAATCCAGAGGATACAACATAATGCACTGCAAAACATCCTAAGACAGGAGAAATGGTGAAGATGCACTGTTCCAGCATTGGAAGACTGTATTTTTAAGTGTTATGTATACAATGTTTTAAATAAAGAATTTGATATTTTGTAATTATTGTGTCTGTTTTAATTGAATGCCAGTAGTACCTATGTAGAGTAAAAATAAAATGAATTCTTTATAAAAATGATAAAATCTAATGAAATCTATATTAAAGTGAATTACAGTAGTATACTAATGAATTGATTATTTTTACAGTAATTTACTGTAAAAGAGTACAGTTTGCAACTGTAAATCAAATACAGTATGCTACTGTAAATATTATTTACAGTAACTTACTGGTAACAGTGTTGCCAGTAAGTTACTGTAAAAACCCTTTGAAATGTCTAACAGTGTTGGCTGTTCAACCGACTCCTGCATCATGCTGTAATTTTTTTTTTCCTGTTGTTCTCCACAGTTTTAAAAGCAATTTGTTTTTTTTGTTTTTTTTTCCTAAACAATTTAAATAAATCATAAAATGTTTAGTTTATTCTAGTTCATTTATTGTATTCTATCTTTTACAGTAGTGTATAAAGTATACAGAAGTGTGATTATTTGTATGTAGGCCTACTCTCTTTAAAAGTAGTTTAAAAATCGTCAAAACCGAATATTAATATTTACTTGATTATCTATTTTTTTTTTATTTTTTTTTTATGTTTTACAGGTCTTTGGAAGGACCATTCATCAATTAAACAATTCAGGACGTGGTTTAAATGACACACAAGTTTGGTCACTGCTGCAAGAACGTCCAGATGTTGTCCCTTTGCTCTTCCCCAGAAACTCAGAATCTGCCTGCTGTGCCTCAGGTTTTACATACATTGTTGTTCAGTATTGGATAAAATTACATTAATTTTAAAATGTATAATGTCTTTTTAATCTTATTCAGACTGTTCTGGATAATATCATATGGCCTGCGGAGGAAGAGGATGATGATGATGATGAAGAGGATGATGACGACGATGATGATACATACCCACTTCACATCAAATGTCGCACTGCGGAGTACCTCCGTTGTTTTATTGAGAGCAGTATGACATATATTCTTTACGTTGAATTTAGATTTGTTTAAAGAATACAACAAATGTGTTCACTAGAACTTGTTTGCTTTTCTGTCTTAGCATGTGTAGGTAAACTTCAACAACTTGTAAAGTTCTGGGTTGGATGGGAGCTTCCTTCAGCTGGCATGAAGGTTAAAGTGGTCTGTGGTCAAGATCATCAACATGCTTTCAAATCCTCCGACTGCCTGGTCACTACAGTACATTTCAAGAGTTTATATGGATCTGGAAGCCTGTATTGCTACATGTGACACTGGATTTGGTTTGATCTAAAGGGGACAATCTGTGCCACTTATGAATTAGTGTAAGGTTCCTAGTTTGCCAAACATTCATAATGTACTAGATTGTAGAGTTCAAATTTTGTTCTATAAACAACCCCACCTGATAAGACTGTTTCAAAACAATTACTTATGTTAAATGGCTTAATATGTTTAAAAATACATTCATTTTCTTGTCAATGTTATTATTGTGATTCACGTCACATAAATTAGCCAGTTCATCAATTTGCTAAACATCTTTTGCATAAATGTTACTCAGGAAGAAATTGTTCTAAGACAGATCTACAAGGATCCTCACCTGTTTATGCTGTTCTGGCTCGGTCATTTACTAGGCAGTAGCAGAACTGTGAATAGCTTAAAATACATTTCTGTGACTCCATGTTATTGTTCATTATGAATGAATGTTAATATGTTGTGCAACAATGTACAACTAACAAAAAATATTTCAAAAACCATTTAAACTGCATTCAGACATTATGCAGATGTTAAAGGAGTACATTTATGAAATACCAGATTTTGTCTTTAACTCACATTCTTTACATATAAACAGAGAAATGCTGTTGCACATAGTCTACGACTGAAATATACATGTCACTGCCAAAACAATCTGATGGTCCCATCGGGTCTATCGCAGTCCTAAGTTCCGCTTCTGCCTCTGCAGTTAGCGGGCACTCTATTTCTGGTTCTTGGATGCCTGAGTTAGGTTCTTGTGGTAGGCCACTGCTTTCCTAGTCAATCAAGGGAATGTGGATGTCCTGTGTAAAGGAGATAAAATATATCTAAACTTTTATCACATTACAATAATAACTGAAATAGTCATGTCATGTAGTCCAGTCATGTGTGAAACTTTTTAACTTTGTTAATTTTCAATTCTATTAAACGTTAGGAGACATGCATTCATATAACATATAACACCTCATTTTCTGGAAGACTCGAGACCTGATGTCCTTCCAGCTCCCACAGCTGATTTGGAGTCAGATTTCCCTCTGTAATTAGAGGGTGATTGTCCCATCCATCATGAAAGGTGTCCAGATGAGCTTGCAGTCATGGAATGAACACATAGTGACAACAGAAGAGATGCTTACAATTCGACATATCCAGTGCCCTTCTTCCTCCAACTGTGAAGCACATTGTAGTAGATGTTTGTGACTGAAACCTAGATATCTCTCCAGAGCCTCTCTATTCTGGTAATGTATTAAATGTTTAGTTACAAAATTCAAAATGCACTGCACTGAATAAATTGTTAAATGCAGTGGTTCTCAAACTTTTTTATTGTAAGGCCCCCATGTGTGCCCCACCTGGTTCCATCTTGAGGCCCCCAGGGGGCCACAACCCCTAGTTTGAGAATCACTGGTTAAGTGTAACAGAGTCCCACCTTTGGTTGTGTACACTCTTCCCTGCAATGAAGCTGTGTCGTCCTGTTCCTTGAACAGAGAACGTCATACGGGCCACTTCTACATTTGCAACCCCTTGGTCTCCCCTGACCCTAAAAAAAAAAAAAAGAAATAAATATGTACATAGAATATTTTATATGTGGCTATTTTAAAACAAACGTTCATTTACACTAGTATAAATACCAAATTTACTTCTAATAAAATATAAAGTACAGTATGTGGTTGCAGTTTTCAATCTGAAAGACATCAGTACACTCTCACACAGGGATGTCAAAGCCTGTTAGTCAACAGACTAGTTTATCCTCCACTGGTAAAACAAAGTTGAACCAGTTTATGTATGTGTTCAGGATAATATATTAGTGCAGGCTCTGGTACCCTGCTCTAACACAAAAGCAAATGAATTATAGGCAATATTTACTGTAGTGGAAGACAAATCTTTGAACAGAACGCTGGAAAAAGTACAGGGTGGTTGAAACCAGATTATTAGTTGCAACATCTAGGTACATGACCTGTGTAACATACGAAAAATAGGCAGTTTCAGTCTAGAGTGTGCGATTCTGATACCAATACAATATGAAATGTGAAACCCTGCCTGGGTAAACCCAGCTAAAGTCTTTTTTGTGATTTAATATTTTCTACATACAATTATTATTCTGTGACAATGTAATTTTGATATCTTTAATATTGACTTAGTAAGACAAAGATTAAAATTATTATTTAGGAAGCCAATGTCTGGTATTTTCTGTGCAAATTAATAAAATGTAGAGTCAATAAATTTTATATAAATTTCAGTAAGTTTGACTATTCTATATTGAAATCTATC
>JBCAMP010000176.1:0-40000 GCA_039654775.1 Spinibarbus caldwelli | reverse complement strand
CACGAGAGCTATAGAAAGCAGAGCAGACGGCTCCTTATGCTTTATAATCGCTCTTGCGGTTCTTTTGTGTCATACAATGATCGGTGAGCAGCTTCAAGTCAAACGAACGAACAAAGACGTGCGCGTATTTGCATCGCTTTGATCGTTATCACCTTCTCGCGCGCCATGATTGGTCGGTTATGTACAATACCTGCATGTTATTGGTCAAACTGTTTTGGATGTTTTAGAATATATAACAATCCTGGCCAGGACGTGTCCCGTATAAATGACACATATGGCCACCCTACTTCTGGCACGGGTATTTGCGTGGTGTGTTTACGGAACAGGTTAACATCACGTACAAGAAAACTTATTCATTCTTCTCTCTTTACTCAAAGAAGAGTGTGCGTTGCTTTCCTGAACCCTGGGGAGAGAGAATTATGGGTGTCCTGGCAACAAGGGGTGGAGTCATAAAGCTCAGTCTCCAAAGACACGGTCGAGGTCGGGATTGATTCGACGAGCCCCCTGGGGGGTTGGGTAGGATAATGAAGAGCGCAAGGACACTGCAAACATATTCTGAGGGAGGTCCAGTGCCAGCTTTGCTACCTTTTGCTAGGCTCAGGCGTTCTCTCCGTATTCTTTCCCGCAAAACAGGACCAGCGCAAAAAAGAAGCCCAAGCACATCTCTCTCTTTCAACAGCATTGCGAGCCCCCTAACCCAGAGAACGCAGTGCTCCTCGCAGCTCAGTCCAAGGGTTACTTCTCGCATGCACCCAACCATTTACAACACGTCGGTTGATGCCCTTAGCGTTTGAAAGGGGCCAGTGCTACTGCCAAATGTTTGACACTCGTACCTACATGGCCTCTCACGGCACACTAAGTTTCAGCTTTTACGTCATCCTATTGAAAGGAGTTGCAGGAAAACGACAGAGTCCAGCTTCCAGAAAGTGACGAGGTGGCCGAGTGGTTAAGGCGATGGACTGCTAATCCATTGTGCTCTGCACGCGTGGGTTCGAATCCCATCCTCGTCGGTCGGACCATATAGTGGTGGTTTTTAACACAGGACCTGGGGACCCCACCAGTCTGCATCTTCCTTGTCTGACATGTTCATTTTGTTGAGCGCTCTACTAATGAGCTGATGATCTGAATTAGGGATTTTAAATAAAGGTGACGCACAGGTGGCCGAGCGGTTAAGACCGGGCTGGAGCCCGCACTGCTCTGTGGGGGAGGGCTGGAGCCCGCACTGCTCTGTGGGGCCGGTCTGAAGCCCGCACTGCTCTGTGGGACCGGGCTGGTGCCTGCGCTGCTCTGTGGGGCCGGACTGGATCCTGCACTGCTCTGTGGTCCCGGGCTGGAGCCTGCACTGCTCTGTGGGGCTGGGCTGGATCCTGCACTGCTCTGTGGGACCGGGCTGGAGCCTGCACTGCTTAATGGTCCTGCTTGCACACCTGCACTACTGAGGGGTCCTGCCTGCACACCTAATGCTGTCTGCTCAGCTGACTTTTAAAAAAAGTGATAGTTTTCCCCTAGGTGCACTGCTGCCAATGTGGTAGACAATGTTAATTTTAGCCTTAAAAAAGGTGCATTATTTGGTACACAAATATCTAATGCTTCTAAATTATCAAAATCAAAACTTTGCTGTAAAACATGTTGTACAGAGTTACTACATGCCTTCTGTCATTTGATTCATACTTTACAGTTTTTAGAAGCTAAAAGATATTTTAGTATAGTTGTAAAAACACCCACCTTCAGGTCTTCATAAAAATAGAATTTCACTGAATTGTACTGAAGGAATCTGTACAAAACTACGTACCGGTAATTTTACTTTCAAGTATGAGCTCCATACTTTCGCTATCATACTATGAGCCAAAACCTAATTTTTAAAATGTTACTCACTTTTCAATAGACACTCAACGAGTGTCTATTGAAAAGAGTTGTAGGAAAAATAACAGTCCAGCTTCCGGTCGGCAGTCCAACTTCAAGAAAGTGACGAGGTGGCCCAGTTTTTAAGGCGATGGCCTGCTAATCCATTGTGCTCTGCACGCGTGGGTACGAATCCCTTCCTCGTCGATCGGAGCATATAGCGGTGGTTTTTAACACAGGACCCGGAAACGGCTTAGGGCCGTTTCGCGGGAGACCGGGGTTCGATTCCCCGACGGGGAGGAACAAAGTTTTTATTTACGTATTCTCTCATGTGGACTAGTCTAAATTAATTTTTAATCTTAATTTTTAATTTAATTTTTAATCTTTTTAATTTTTAATTAATTTAATTTTTAATTTTTAAAACTATTGAATCTGATTTATGTTTAAATGCTTGAAATGTTTGTAACAAGTATAAATTGTGCCTATACTTTCTTACTGTATTATAATATATACATCATTACTTTAACAGTCATGACAGAAAAGGCTAGAATGTTTTGCCTTTAAAAATTTGTACTGCTGTATTTGCATTTCCTTTAGTTCACTTAGGAGACATGTTTAAGCAAACCAATTCAAAGTGAACATTTAAGAAGTGGTTGTCACAGTGAGAGAGACTCATGATGTTACTAAAGGCTTTGAAAATGTAAAACTTGTTTTCTACCATGCCAGTAAAGCTAGCTGAGAGTGATGACGAATCACAATGCAATGGGGTACAGTTAAGTTCACATAGGTATTTTTAATTTTATACACGTATACACTCTTATTTGCTATGCCGTTTAAATAGCACAATCATTTAACGTTATTATACGTTGTTCTGTTACAATATATTGCAGTACCGATGTCAGTCATGTTGTAACCGTTCTTGTGAAATATGTTCCTGTCACTCGAGTACGTACTGGTGCTCAGAGATATTTTAGTACACTCATGTTTCTCTTCAGATCGTATAAATCTTTCGCCTTTTACTAAAGATTTCCGTGGGGAGAAACACAATGAGTATAAACTAAATTTTTGACGCCCTGCTTAATTGAAGGGCTGTTTAATCAAGTTAAATGTCAGAAATGTGTTTTATTATTCAACTTATTTATGATTGTTTGCATTGAAGCGGATAGTGGTTTTGTTGGACTGGATTAAGGCTGGGGTTTGATTCCATGCTATGACGAATTATGTTTTGCTGTTTTCCACACAAAAAAAATAAAATAAATAAAAAAGACAAGTTATGGCGTGTTCATAAATGTCTGTCCAAATTACGAGCTCATTTTCGCTCGTGTTAGACTGTGAAGAGAACATTTTCTTTGTATTTAGTAATGAGACAGTGCCCTCTTTTGGTCTGCTGTAGTCTGTGTCAGTCTAAAAGCGATCGCTGAGTGTAATTTTTATTTTTTGACCTAAAATCCGATTTGAAATTACAAAAAGAGAAGACCGGATGGGTTGCTTTATTATATTATAAGTATTATACAACAAATGGTCAATGTTAAATGTTGAACAGATTGTGTCCGTGAGGTTCCCACCGTTCTTGTGAAATGTGTTCCTGTCGCTCAAGTACATACTGCTGCTTTCCTGCAATTAGTACACTTATGTTTCTTTTCATATCGTATAAATCTTTCGCCTTTTACTAAAGATTTCCGTGGGTAGAAACACAATGAGTATAAACTAATTTTTTTTGATGCCCTGCTTAATTGCGGGGCTTCTGAATTCAGTGAAAATATCAGAATTTACTTGTTATGTTGATGTCATTATGGGCTAAGAAAATTTAATTATTGTGAAAGTGTTTATTATCGTAGGCTTTATAATGTTTGAATATAATGGTAACAGTAGTTTAAACGCTTGAGTATGACTGTACGCCAGAGTCTTGTGTTCTGTTCTATTTTTTAACCTAAAATATTTAAAAACACAAAAGACTGAATTATATGTATTATATTATACCAAAATGTTCCAGTATCCAGTCGTACAACAAATAACCAAATGTTGAACAGATGTGGTCTGTCAGTTTGTGAAAAGTCTTCCTAATACTCGCCGTAGGCTACTAGCACAATACAATACACTCATGTTTCTCTTCATATCGTATAAATTTTTCGTCTTTTACTGAAGAGTTCTGTGGAGAGGAACACTCAGGCTCGGTTTCACAGACAGGGCTTAGACTAAGCCAGGATTAGGCCATTGTTCAGTTAGGAAATTAAAGTAATTTTTATTAACATGCCTTAGAAAATACATTACTGGTGTGCATCTCGAGACAAAACAAAGGCACTGATATATTTTTAAGATCAGTCAGTGCAAGCAGTCAGTGTTTCTTTCAGCTAAAACAGCTCAGACTTACACTTTAGTCTGGGACTAGGTTTAATCCTTGTCTATGAAACCGGGGGTAAGTATAGTTTAATTCTTTGGTGTCTACTTAATTGCGGGAGTTCTAAAACCGGTTTAATTGTTTTAGTTTCTTCTTGTTCATTGCACATAATTGGCCTAAAATAGGCCTACTGAAAGAGAAGAACTGGTGGGTTGCTTTATTATAATATGAAAAATGTTCTAAATATCCAGTCTTACGACAAATAATCAAATGTTGAACAGACGGTGTCCGTCAGGTTCCAGCCGTTCTTGTGGAACGTGTTCCTGTCACTAATTACATACTCGTGTGGTTAGGAAGTTAGTAAGCTCATGTTTTTCTTCATAACGTATAAATCGTTTGATTTTTTGCTAAAGTTTTTCGTGGAAAGGAACACAATGAATATAAACTAATTTTTTGGTGCTCTGTTTAATTGTGGGACTTCAGAATTCGATTAAAAAGTCAGAGTTTATTTAGTTCTATGTGAGTGTCATCCTGTGCTTTTGTTTTGTGAAAGTGTTAATTTTGTATTTAATGTATGTAGTAGTAAAAGTTAAAACTCAGCAGAGTTCTGTGTTGTGTTCATAAAGGTTGTGTTTCAGGCGAATAGCCATTCCGTCCTATTTTATATTTTATTTTATCTTCTTTTGGTTAGTTGTAGCCTATATCTGTGCCGTTTAATCAGGGATCGTGGACCTTTTTTAATCCTAAAGTTCCATTTAAAAAGACAAAAAGGGAAGAACATATTCGTTCCAATGTCAGATGATTTTTTTTAAACTTGTTTATTTTTGTACACAATCTTTGAATGCAATGGTAACAGTAAACGCTTCTGTGAATGTAGCCTACACAAGAACAGCAGTCCTGTGTTCAGTTTCAGGCGGACAGCCGTTCCGTTCTTATTTTATGTTTTAACGTACTCTTTATTTTTTCCTTTATTCCAACAAAATAAATTACAAGTTATGCTGTTTTCTTAAATGTCTGTCAAAATCAGCACTTTGTTTTAGTGTTTGTTTAATACTTCGTTAGTTTCTGTAAAGAGAACAGGCCTATTTCTATCTATAGAAATATAGATAGTTTTTTTTTATTCACTAATGAAATAGTTCCCTCCTTTGGTCAGTTGCATAGACCTCTCTAGAGTAGCCCCAGAGCAAGTACCCCAGAGTGCAGCCAAAGACTATAGAAATACAAAGACAGTTCACTCTTATACTTATGAATGGGAGAAAGTGCAAGGGGCAACATGGCGGGATAGTACCGCCTTTTAAATGAAAGAGCCAATTGTTGATTGGTAAAGTCATTGCGTCACTGCAGCGGCTGTTAGAAGCTCCGGTTCCCATAGAAACCTGGGGCTAGACCAGCAGCTGCGCATGCGCAGTCATAAGCGCGTTGGAGCTACGCATGCTTTGGCTGGTCTAGCCTGAAAAATAACCCTTTTAAACGCTATTTGAGCATAAGAAACAACATTCATGGGGCAGTTCATTTCAGATTGTATTGCTGATTTGAAATATATAATTTAATTCAGCGAGCCGTTTTTGAGATTTCAGGATTCCCCTATTCATTTAGATAGGACTTGGTCTTGTTTGAGCTGCCCGGAGGCGTTGCAAATATGGCGGCCGAGTGAACGGACTTTCCTTAAAAGGGACTTTGGTGCAGCCTAGACGATGGGGCGGGGCGACACATTGGCGGCCCCAATTCCATTGGTTTATAACACGGCAAAATTTATTGGTGTAGACCTGAGCGTGCGCATTCCTTTGTCAACCCTCTACAATGCGAGTAAATCACTTGCATATGCGACTAAATTTCACACTGGGCGACTAAATGATGTCTAATATTAGCCACTGGCTAATAAATTCTGAGATTTTACTCGCCAGTGTGTGAGTTGGAGGCTAATTATATAAGTTCAGCACAGATGTATTTTAACTCGCCGAACACACTGACTGAGCGCTTCAGAGTTTCACTCTCCTTAAAGCGACCCTTTTTTTTTCCAGTTCATCTGAATGGATGCGCAGCGCACATGTGTTTGACATACCGTAAACTCTAGTGTGAAGGCGCATATCTCATCGTCGCACACGCAAAGAAAGAAAGAGCGAGAGAGTCTTACATAACATGTAGAATTGACGCACTACATGTAAACGATATTCTTTGTTGTGTCTTCCTGTCCAAAGAATGGAGTTCCTTTGGAATTTGGATCAGCTTTTAAGAACTGCCGGGTTTTCCGGTCGTGGGCGGAACTAATGCGCAAACAGCAATCTCATTGGCTGGCGCTCACCTACTATTGTCCCTGTTTTGATTTCAGCGAATCAGTTCGAGTGAACGCACACAACCTGATTAATATTCATGAATCCAGCAGCTCATTAATACTTAGTGCTTTTTTTAAAGCGACCCTGTAAAATTGGAGTAATATGATCATATTTTCTTGACCTGGTAAGGACTCTAGCCGCTGCATTTTGGACTACCTGTAGCTTGTTTATTGAAGATGCAGGACAAGCAGCTAGCAGTGCATTACAATAGTCAAGTCTAGAGGTCATGAATGCATGAACTATCTTTTCTGCATCATAAACAGGTAACATGTTTTGTAGCTTGGCAATGTTTCTAAGATGGAAGAATGCTGTTTTTGTAACATGGGAAATATGATTTTCAAAAGACAAGTTGCTGTCTAATATAACACCCAGATTTTTGACTGTAGAGGAAGTAACAGTACATCCGTCTAGTTGCAAATTATAATCCAAGAGATTCTGTGTACTGTTTTTTGGTCCAATAAGTAATATCTCTGTCTTATCTGAATTTATTGGTCATCCAATCTTTTACATTTTTAACACACTCTGTTAGCTTAGATAATTTAAAAGTTTCACCTGGTCTTGTTGCGTATCATCAGCATAACAATGACAACTAATCCCGTATTTTCTAATAATATTACCAAGGGGCAACATGTATATTGAAAATAGCAGAGGACCTAGGACAGATCCTTGTGGTACTCCATACTTCACTGGTGATAATTGAGATGACTCCCCATTTAAATAAACAAAGTGGTAGCGATTGGACAGGTAGGATCTAAACCATCTTAAAGCCTACCCTTGTATACCTGTATAGTTTTGTAATCGATCTATGAGTATGTCATGATCTATAGTGTTGAACGCAGCGCTAAGATCAAGTAAAACTAGCAATGAGATGCAGCCTTGGTCTGATGCAAGAAGTCATTTGTAATTTTAACACGTGCGGTTTCTGTGCTATGATGGGGCCTGAAACCTGACTGAAGTTCTTCATAGAGATCATTATTTTGCAAAAAGGAGCACAATTGAGCAGACACAACTTTTTCTAAAATTTTAGACATAAACGGAAGATTAGAAATGGGTCTGTAATTTGCTAGTTTACTAGGATCTAGTTGTGTTTTTTTAATAAGAGGCTTAATAACCGCCAGCTTGAATGATTTTGGGACGTGACCTAAAGATACTGATGAGTTCATAATATTGAGAAGCAGTTCTTCTGCTACAGGTAACAACTCTTTCAGTAATTTAGTGGGTACAGGATCTAATAGGCATGTTGTTGGTTTAGATGCAGTGATAAGTTTATTTAGCTCTTCCTGTCCTATAGATGTAAAGCACTGCAGTTTTTCTTTGGGTGCGATAAATGGAGCTGAAGTTCTAGACGCTGCAGAATCTACATTTGTTATTGTATTTCTGATGTTATCTATCTTATCAGTGAAGAAATTCATAAAGTCATTACTATTAAACTGTGAGGGAATATTTAGATCGGGCAGCGTCTGGTTATTTGTTAATCTAGCCACTTTGCTAAATAAAAACCTTGGATGGTTTTGGTTATTTTCTATTAGTGTGCGGATATGCTCTGCCCTGGCAGCTTTTAAAGCCTGTCTATTGTTGGACATACTGTTTTTCCACGCAATTCTAAAAACTTCCAAGTTAGTTTTTCTCCATTTGTGCCCAAGTTTACGAGTTTTTTTCTTGAGAGAATGGGTATTACTGTTGTACCATGGCACAGTATGTTTTTCTCTAACCTTTTTCAATTTGATGGGGGCAACAGCTTCTAATGTATTAGAGAAGATAGTGCCCATGTTGCTAGTCATTTTGTCTAGCTCGTGTATTTATGGGTACACAGAGCAGTTGAGATAAATCAGGCAGGTTATTTGTGAATCTGTCTTTGGTGGCTGGAACAATAGTTCTGACCGGACGATAACGTGGAGTCATATAGTTAATATCAGTAATACTCAGCATGCACGATACAAGAAAATGGTCAGTAACATCGTCACTCTGAGGTACAATATCTATGTCAGTAAGATCAATTCCATGCGATATAATTAAATCTAGCGTATGATTAAAATGATGAGTGGGCCCGGTGACATTTTGCTTGACTCCAAAAGAGTTTATTAGGTCAGTAAACGCAAGTCCTAACGCATCATTTGTATTATCAACGTGAATGTTAATATCTCCGACAGCTAGCGCTTTATCAACAGTAACCAATAGGTCTGAGAGGAAATCTGCAAATTCTTTTAAGAAATCTGTATACGGCCCTGGCGGTCTATACACAGTAGCCAGAGCAAGAGATAGGAGAGATTTCTTTTGCATATCTGACAGTGTAACATTAAGCAGAAGTAATTCGAATGAGTTAAACCTGTATCCTGTTTTCTGGGTAACATTGAGAATATCACTATATATTGTTGCAACACCGCCACCACGACCAATCTGACTGGGCTCATGCTTATAGCAGTAGCTTGGTGGAGTAGACTCATTTAGACCAGTATAATCATTTGGTTTTGAGCCAGGTTTCAGTCAAACAGAGCACATCAAAACTATTATCTGTGATTATTTCATTTACAATAACTGCTTTGGTTGCGAGTGATCTAATGTTTAGGTTAATTGCTTTTGTTTATTTGTTTTGCATTTTTCTGGTTTAATCACAATCAGATTATTTCTAGATCCTGCATTAAATTTATATTTTGACCTCACTATTCGGGGAACAGACACAGTCTTTATAGATTGGACAGCACAAGTACTTCTATCAATTAAGTGGGTAGAACAAAAGTCACCATAGCAGTTATTTGAGAATTGGCTTACTAGTCAGATGGAGCGTAGAGTCCTGGAGATGTTGTCCAACAGGAGTTCTGCTCCGACTCTGCTGGGCTGCAGGCCATCAGCGCGGAAAAGCCTAGGACGCTCCCAGAAAAGATTCCAATTATTAACAAAGAGCAGTTTCTGTTCTTTACACCATGAAAATAACCACTCATTTAAAGCAAAAAGTCTACTGAACCTTTCGTGTCCTTGTCGATATGTGGGAAACGGTCCTGACACGATGATCGTCGTCGTGGGCGATGTGCTGCGCACCGTCTCGATCAAGCTCCTGAAGTCCCTCTTCAGAGTCTCTGTCTGCCGCAGTGTCATTCACCCCTGCGTGCAGCACGATCGCGCCGACGCTCTCGTCGTCCTTCAGGATCGCGGGTATCTGCGCAGAAACGTTGAGAACACGAGCACCAGGGAAGCAGTGAGTGTGCGCTTTACCTTCAGCTAATGTAGCACGGACGTGCCGGACGATGGAGTCTCCGGCGATCACAGCGTCGCGGTCTGTCTCGCGGAGGGGAGCGCAGCGGTTCCGGGTGGAGATCTCGAAGACTGGGGGCAGCGGAGGCGGAGAAGTCCTCGCGCGGGGCCTGGCTCGCGTCTTCCGCTGCTGCTGCACCCAGGGTCCGTGGTGTCCCGACGCCGGAGTGAAGGATATCTGGGAAGATCGCGTCCTGGGTGCACGGGGTCTGTGCAGAGAAACACACGGAGTAGAGGTGGTGGGAGTGTTAGCGGCGCGCTGTATACTTACCCGGGACTTGTGAGCGTCATCCCGGGATGTTTCCAGCGCGGCTCTCCTCTCTCAGCTGGGCCTGCTTCTCCACCAGCTCGCGGATCCACTTCTCCACGGCCTCTAGCTCCAGCTGCACCGAATGTAGCTCGAACGTGTCCTCGCCTGCACTCAAAGGTAGACACACATCCGCCATTAAAGCAAGTAACAGTGAGTAAAACAATAGTAATGTGTGTGAATAGAATGTAAACAATGTAAGCAAGATTAGCAGCAAGAATTAACTTGACGGAGCTCAAACTCAAAACACGCAACAGCAACAAAACTACGTCCATTTTTTTTACAGTCTATGATCGCGAGGTAGCATTACTTGTAAGATATAATATAATATAATAATATTATGTGAACATAATGTGTTTTTGCCTCGTTTCCATCAGTATACTGTTATCCACATAATAACGGAAAATCTGGAAAATAAGTCTTGGTTGTTTTAGCGATTGAGTTGCTTGTCTAAATTTTTGTAACTTTTTTGAGTTTGAGGGGTTTTATTTATTTATTTATTTTTTAAAAATATATATTGTTTTAATTGTTGTTACTATGAAGTTGCGTGACGACGAAACCGGAAGTAGGCCTACTGTTGTACCTGCAGCGCAGTTGTTTTTATAACGAAATACTTTTAAACTGTAGTCTCTTGGCTATTTTTATTTTACTTTTATTTATTTATATTCATTTTTAATACCATACTATAAGAGTATTGTAATTTTGTTTTTGTTTCTCACATATTTCTTGTTCGCACCGTTCCTGTGAGATGTGCTCTCCTGACTGGAGTATCTTCCCGATTTGTAAATTATTTAATATGCTCATGTTTCGTCTCAGATCGTATAAATTTTTCTTCTTTTACTAAAGATTTCTGTGGGGAAAAACACAATGATTAATGTTTAATTTTTTTGTTGATGTTGTTGTTGTTGTCTTGCTTAATACGGGGCTGTTTTACTTGTTTAATAACAGAATGGTAAGATGGTTTACTTTTTAAGTGAACTTACTGAAAGTGTTGTGGGTTACTTTGTATGTTGGATAAGTTTGTACAGTGTAGTATTTTTGGCAGCTGAACAAAGTAAAAGCTTATTTTCCTTTTGAGGCATTTCTTTAATCATATGTCAGTAAAATGAAAACTTTTTGTTTCTCCCTGTCGGGGACTCGAACCCCGGTCTCCCGCGCGGGATCTGAAAATGGTCACAAGAGGTTAAGTTTAACTTCCTTTAACTTTTCCCATTCATTCTCTATGGTAGTGCTCAACACTACGAGTGGAGTATATTTTTGGCCACACGTTGATTTCATGGGCGCTGTTTCACTTTTTCCGTGGCGGGGTTTTCAAGTATATCTGAAGTCTTTGGTAGCGCAGAGTCTGTCAGTCATTTCTTGTGAAGGAGAAGGGGCGCGTTTTACCACTGGAGATAGATTTAACTAAAAGGCTCATTAAATTTGTTTTGTACAACATATACTCACAATGAAACTACAACGGCTTTATGAACTGGACTATTACGCGATTGATTTATTAATTGATATATATTAGAGGCATTTGTTTAGTCACATGTCTATAAAATAAAACTTATGTTTCTCCCCGTCGGGGAATCGAACCCCGGTTTTCCGCGTGACAGGCGGAGATACTGTCCACTATACTAACGAGGACACAGCCAGTGTTCTCTCAAAGGTAAGATATTTTATGTGACATCAGTTTGCGTTTTGTTACCGTTAATGCTGAAATCACATTAGTAAACTTTGTTCGTTTCCAAACTTTACCCTGTCGGGTTTTGTTTACTATAGTTTATCGTAGGTTGATTGTTTGCACGCCAAATTATGAATGAACATGGCTGGAATTTACGCTTCTGTGTATTGTTTGTCATCATTAACACGTCATCAGTTGATTACAAGCTAAATTATGAATGAGCGTAAACATTATTAGGGGTTCGAGCACGCAGTGCTAGAAACCCTATTGTATCTGTTAGGATTTTTATTATTATTAGGGGTTCGAGCACGAAGTGCTAGAAACCCTATTGTATCTGTTAGGATTTTTAGGGGTTCGAGCACGCAGTGCTAGAAACCCTATTGTATTTGTTAGGATTTTTAGGGGTTCGAGCACGCAGTGCTGAAACCCTATTGTATTCGTTAGGATTTTTATTATTAGGGGTTCGAGCACGCAGTGCTAGAAACCCTATTGTATTTGTTAGGATTTTTATTATTATTATTATTATTCTGCCGTAAAACTGATCGAGCAGCCCAAACCGTAAGGCCTAGAGACTTGAAACTTTGCCAGATCGTAGAGCTCAGTCTGTGAAGAACGTATCAAAGTCTCAGCCCAATCGGCCAAACGGGGGCGGTACAGCGCAAAAAACAAAATTTTCAGACATTTTTGGCCCTAACTTGTACATTTTTTGTCGTAGACTCAAAAATTTTTCACCGTTGCGATCCTTGGTTCAATACGAAAAAAAGTGTATTACGACAGATTTTCTCTACGATGCACCGTTTTTCCGCAAAATTGACCTATATCCCAAACCTACTTTTACGAACTAGTCCTAGGTTTTTCGTCCGATCGGAACCAAACCACTTCAGAAATCTTCTAGGGATACTGAATATCAATAATTATCAAAAAAAAGTTGAAATTTTGATTTTCACGCGAAACAGTATGCAAATTAGCGTCTATGCTAACATTAGCCAAAATGCTTAATGAAGAATAACTCTGGAACGGAATGACCTATCTTCACCAAACTCGGGGTACATGTGTACGAGCTCAATCTTTGGCCAAATAAAAAAAACCACGCATCTCTGCCACTTGGGGGCGCTATAATGCGGAAAAAACATAAAAACAGCTATAACTATGCAACCGTTGGTCCGATCAACTTGAAAATTGGTATGCAGCTGCTTGGTCCACAGGGGCACGATCGTCTATGAGGATATTGGCGTATCTCAAAAAACATGGCCGCCATTGGCCAAAAACTTTAGTCACTTATTTGGCATGGTTAACGGAGGTCGATCGGAACGAAACTCGGTGGGCATGTTCGACTCATGGTCCTAAAGGTCTGTAAGAATTTTCAAAGAAATCGGCCACTAGGGGGCGAAATTTGGTTTTTTAGTGAATAAATGATTGAATATTGCACGATTTTTTAAACATCCACACAATATGCATATCATTAGATAGACCTCCTCATAATACACAACTTTGCCTCAAGAACCATTGCTGTCAATCAAATTGTTCTTTAATTATTTGGAAATATGTTTAAAACCTACTTTTGCGAACTAGTCTCTGGTTTTTTGTTCAATCTGGATCAAACCACTGCAGTAATAATCTCTGGACTCTCTGGATCAATAATTATCAAAAAAATGTTGAATTTTGTCCTTTGGTTACCTATAATTGGCTCCTTTAAAAAAGGGGCGTGGCCACATATACCCAAAAGCCTATAAAATTTAAACAAAAACTCGAAACTTTACAAAAGTTGGTGAAAACATCTGGCACATCACTCTTAACAAGCATAAGAAGTTTCATGAAGTTCGGACAAAAGGTGGCGCTATAACAGTAAAAAAAGCCTTCAAAACACAATATTTCAGTAGTACATGAAAGTAAATCGTAAAAAAAATGTTCATATATTCACACATCCACTAGTTCTCCATATCATATTATAGATCTCCTCATTTGGAACAACTTTGCCTCTTGGATCACTGCTGTCAATCAAAGTATTATTTAAATATTCTCAATAAAGTTTAAAACCAAGTTTTGCAAACTATTTCTAAGTGTTTCGTCCGATCGGAACCAAACAACTGCTGAAATGTTCTCTGGACATTGAAAATCAACAATTATTAAAAAAAGTGTTTAAATTTCAACTGACTTTCGCAAAGTGGCCCCAAAACATTTAAAAGTCGCGGCTCAATTTTACGAAACAGGCTATAACTCGTGAACGAAATGACATATCTTCGCCAAACTCGGTACACATATGTATAAGAACAAACATTGGTCAAATAAAAACAAATTTCGCAGCTCTACCACTTGATGGCGCTATAAGATTGAAAAAACATAAAAATAGCTATAACTATCCAATCGTTAAGCCGATCGACTTGAAAATTGGAATGCAGTGTCTTTGCCCAATGTGCCATAAGGATCTATGAGGATATTGGGGTATCTCAAAAAACATGGCCGCCATAGGCCAATGAAATTTGAGCACTTATTAGACAAGGTTAACAGAAGTTGATCGGAACGAAACTCGGTGGGCATGTTCGACTCACGGCCACAAAGGTCTGTAAGAATTTTGAAAGAAATCGGCCACTAGTTGGCGCTAACGAGATTTTTGGCTCTGTAATCACGTGGTGTTTCACACATCCACACAATATGCATATCATTTGATAGATCTCCTGATAATGAACAAGTTTGCCTCTAGAACCATTGCTGTCAATCAAATCATTCATTAATTATTAACAAATATGTGAAAAACCTACTTTTGCGAACTAGTCCCTGGTTTTTTGCCCGATCGGAACCAAACCACTGCAGTAATATTCTGTGGACTCTCTAGATCAATAATTATCAAAAAAAAGTTGAATTTTGTCCTTTGGTTAGCTATAATGAGGTCATTTAGAAAAGGGGCATTTTTCAACATACCCAAACACCTATAAATCCTAAATGCAAACTCAAAACTTTACGAAACTTGGTGAAAACATATGACAGATGACTCTTAATAAGTATGCACAGTTTCATGAAGATCGGACTATAGGTGGCGCTATAACAGTTAAAGATGCCTCAAAATCTCAAAATTTCAATGGAAAATGACCTCAAATTGCATAGCATGTTCATATATTCACACAAACACATAATCTTCATATCTTATGATAGATCTCCTCATTCTGAGCAACTTTGCCTTTGAGAGTAATGTTGTAAATCATATCGTTCATTAAATATTTACAAATATGTCATAAACCTACTTTTGTGAACTAGTCTCTGGTTTTTCACTCAATCTTGATTAAATCACTGCAGTAATAATCTCTGGACTCTCTAGATCAATAATTATCGAAAACATGTTGAATTTTGTCATTTGGTTAGCTATAATTGGCTCATTTATAAAGGGGAGTGGCCAGACATACCCAAAAGCCTATTAAACCTAAACGAAAACTCGAAACTTTACGAAAGTTGCTGAAAACATGTGTCAGATGACTCTTAACAAGCACACAAAGTTTCATAGAGATCGGACTATAGGTGGCGCTATAACAGTTAAAAAGGCCTCAAAATCACAAAATTTCTATACAAAAAGACCTCAAATTGCATTAAAATGTTAATAATATTCACTTATACACCATATCTTCATATCATAGGATAGATCTTCTCATTCTGAGCAACTTTTCCTCTAAGATCACTGCTGTCAATCAAACTGTTCTTTAAGTATTTCAGATTATTTAAAAAATTTACTTTTACGAACTAGCCCTCAGTTTTTAACTGGAAATCAACGAAATCAGTGCAAAACTATTCTCTAGACTCTCTAGGTCAATAATTATCATTAAAAAAAATTAACATTTGCATTTGGACAATTAAAAACCCTTTATTTTATAATGTGGTCTTTACATAGTGAACTCAAAGGCCTATGAATCCTAAAAGAAAGCCCTAAACTTTCTGAAAACTCTGTAAAATGATGCATAATTTCATTCTAAACAAACATGCAAAATTTAAGAGAGATTGAGCAAAAAATAACAATATAATTGTTATAAAGGATAAAAACACAGTGATGTATGAGAAATTGCTATTTATAACCACTAGATGGCAGCGGAAGACCACTAATGGGCTTATTAACCATTAAAACAGTAATAGGTTTTCTTATGGAGTTATTATAAAATCACTGTTATAACATTTAAAATCACATTTAATTCAAGTTGACCATTTTATTCATACAGATATATCAGTTATAACAATTTTGCCAGATTATGAGTACAATGAAACCTGAAAATGACATGTAAACACTTAAAAAGAGAAGACTTGCAATAAGTTTTGAGTCACATCAATTATTTCAAATATCTATATCTGCAACAAAATGTGTGTGCATGTATGTCCATGTATGTGTGTGTCTATGTGTGTGTGGTTAAACTATCATATTAATAATCAATAAACATGCTTACACACACACTAACCATTTCATTTCTGTGTGTGTGTGTGTGTGTGTATATGTCTGTGAGAAAAGTGCTGTACTATTCTCTAGACTCTCTAGGGCAATAATTATCAAAAAAAAATGTTGAACATTTCCCAGATAGCAAGCACACTCGGGCCAATTCTGGCTGAAATGCGGCACTGTCGACTCAGTCTCGGCAATAATCACACCATATTCATTCATTTGGTCAAAAGAGAACTGGTTTCCTGACTGAGGCTGATCTTGTTTGGGTTCCTTGTCACTGTTGCCTTTTGTCTTGCTTAGTTGAAGACACCTAATATTCAGCAATATTGTTGACTTCACTGCACTGACGCCATTTGATAAGAACTGAACTGAATTATGACACACAATGTTTTTTATATATATAATATACAGTAAATATAATAAATAAATAAATAAATAAATTTACTTGTTACTTTATGGTTTAAAAGTGTATTAATGTTTTTACTGTAGTGCATTTGTTCATTGTTAATATATATTTATATTAAAGTATTTGGTAATTTTATAATTAAAGCCTTTTTAATATTTTTAAATGGTTGCATTTGTGTTTCACTGCTGAAGTACATTTAGCAGTTTCTGGGCCACATTTGGCCCGGGGACCAAGCTGAGTCTCAGCCAGATCTGGCTTAAAGTGTCTGGGCCAGACCTGGACCACATAAAATAACAGAAGTCACTCTCTAGTATGCGGGCCAGATCTGGGCCACATCAATAAATAAGAGTAATTTTACAGGGCGTGGGCCGCATCTGGGCCAAAGGAAATTGTTTGAGTCGGTTTTCAGTGTGTGGGCCAGTTTTGGGCCGGGGACCCAGCCAGAATTGGGCCAGAAGTTAAGCAAGGTTGTGGCCCAGAGGTGGGCCAGACAAATTTTGCTATCTGGGTTGTATTTGGACAACTGTAAACCTTTAATTTCATAATATGTTCTCTACATAATGTACTCAAGTGCCTATAAATCACAAAAAAAAAAAAAAACATCCTTCAACGTCTCTCAAAACTGAGTAAAATGATGAAATAATGCATAATTTCATTATAAACTGTCAGGGTTTCTATGAGAGAGCACTCAAAAGCAGGATAAGACTTGACAGTTTATTAACAAAACAGCAGACAGCACATGAGATGGTGAGGAGGGGAGAGAACACAGTCCAGACAATCGGCAGGGAATGAATGAAGACAGGCGGCCTAGGTGAGCAGCCACAGAGACCAGTCCGGGATGGCAGACCGTCAGAGAGCAGTGAAGGCAGTAAAGCTGGAGGCCGGAGGTTAGCAGCGGTGGCCAGACACTCCACACTAGTGATGTCACCAGCTCGGCACGGGCCTAGCAGCGTGGCAGACCCAGGGACAGGACCGGTTGCCCGATCTGCTGCACAGAACAAGACGAGACAGGACTAGACTGGGGACTGACGAGACACTAAACCTACAAACAACTAGGTAGGGAATAAGCGGTATCACAGGATTTGTAAGACAGAGCAAGCAAACACTGACGTACCACAACGAACTGGCAAAACAAGAGCGAAAGGGAGAACATTATAAAGCGACAGGAGAACATGAGGAACATGTGACAACACACAGGCAAACAAGAGAGAACGAGAGGGACAGGTGACAGAACTCAGACAAACGAGGACTAAACAAGGGGGCGTGGCAACAAGTAACAAGGAGGCAGGACAGGAGGAGCACATGGCTGACAACAACAAAGACAGAGCCATGTGCTCAAACACAAATCAAACATAGAGACATGAAACAATGACAAGACAAACAAAACAGTGAGGGCAGGCTCCTGACATAAACAAGCATGCAAAATTTAAGAGAGATCGGGCAAAATATAACACTTTAATACTCATAAAGGTTAAAAACAGAGTGTTGTATGAAAAATTGCAATTTATTGCCACTAGATGGCAGTCGAAGACCACTAATGAGCTCATTCAGCTAAATAAAACAGTATTGTTCATAAAACATTATAAAATCACTGTTATAACATTTAAAATCACATTAAATCAAAGTTTACCATTTAGTTCATACAGACATATCAGTTTTTACAATTATGCCAGATTATGATTACAGTAAAACCTGAAAATAACATATAAACTCTTAAAAAGAGAATACTTGCAATAAGTATTTTGTCACCTATCATTTATTTCAAATATCTATATCTGCTAGAAAATTTGTGTGCATGTATGTCCATGTGTGTGTGAGTGTGTGTAAGAATGCTTATTCATATGATAGTTTAACAATTTCATTTCAATATATATGTGTGTGCGTGTCTGTGTCTGAGCCTATTGTCCATTTTCAATGTGTTTAACAGTCAGCTATACATCCAGGTTGGCCTAGATTGTAAAATTACACCACCTTAAGGCTCGAACCCCCGTAATCGCTGCTTGCAGCTATATTTAGGGGTTCGAGCACGCAGTGCTAGAAACCCTATTGTATTTGTTAGGATTTTTATTATTATTATTATTATTCTGCCGTAAAACTGATCGAGCAGCCCAAACCGTAAGGCCTAGAGACTTGAAACTTTGCCAGATCGTAGAGCTCAGTCTGTGAAGAACGTATCAAAGTCTCAGCCCAATCGGCCAAACGGGGGCGGTACAGCGCAAAAAACAAAATTTTCAGACATTTTTGGCCCTAACTTGTACATTTTTTGTCGTAGACTCAAAAATTTTTCACCGTTGCGATCCTTGGTTCAATACGAAAAAAAGTGTATTACGACAGATTTTCTCTACGATGCACCGTTTTTCCGCAAAATTGACCTATATCCCAAACCTACTTTTACGAACTAGTCCTAGGTTTTTCGTCCGATCGGAACCAAACCACTTCAGAAATCTTCTAGGGATACTGAATATCAATAATTATCAAAAAAAAGTTGAAATTTTGATTTTCACGCGAAACAGTATGCAAATTAGCGTCTATGCTAACATTAGCCAAAATGCTTAATGAAGAATAACTCTGGAACGGAATGACCTATCTTCACCAAACTCGGGGTACATGTGTACGAGCTCAATCTTTGGCCAAATAAAAAAAACCACGCATCTCTGCCACTTGGGGGCGCTATAATGCGGAAAAAACATAAAAACAGCTATAACTATGCAACCGTTGGTCCGATCAACTTGAAAATTGGTATGCAGCTGCTTGGTCCACAGGGGCACGATCGTCTATGAGGATATTGGCGTATCTCAAAAAACATGGCCGCCATTGGCCAAAAACTTTAGTCACTTATTTGGCATGGTTAACGGAGGTCGATCGGAACGAAACTCGGTGGGCATGTTCGACTCATGGTCCTAAAGGTCTGTAAGAATTTTCAAAGAAATCGGCCACTAGGGGGCGAAATTTGGTTTTTTAGTGAATAAATGATTGAATATTGCACGATTTTTTAAACATCCACACAATATGCATATCATTAGATAGACCTCCTCATAATACACAACTTTGCCTCAAGAACCATTGCTGTCAATCAAATTGTTCTTTAATTATTTGGAAATATGTTTAAAACCTACTTTTGCGAACTAGTCTCTGGTTTTTTGTTCAATCTGGATCAAACCACTGCAGTAATAATCTCTGGACTCTCTGGATCAATAATTATCAAAAAAATGTTGAATTTTGTCCTTTGGTTACCTATAATTGGCTCCTTTAAGAAAAGGGGCGTGGCCACATATACCCAAAAGCCTATAAAATTTAAACAAAAACTCGAAACTTTACAAAAGTTGGTGAAAACATCTGGCACATCACTCTTAACAAGCATAAGAAGTTTCATGAAGTTCGGACAAAAGGTGGCGCTATAACAGTAAAAAAAGCCTTCAAAACACAATATTTCAGTAGTACATGAAAGTAAATCGTAAAAAAAATGTTCATATATTCACACATCCACTAGTTCTTCATATCATATGATAGATCTCCTCATTTCAAACAACTTTGCCTCTTGGATCACTGCTGTCAATCAAAGTATTATTTAAATATTCTCATTAAAGTTCAAAACCAAGTTTTGCGAACTAGTTCTAAGTTTTTCGCCCGATCGGAACCAAACAACTGCAGAAATGTTCTCTGGACATTGGAAAACAATAATTTTTAAAAAAAAGTGTTTAAATTTCAACTGACTTTCGCAAAGGGGCCCCAAAACATTTAAAAGTTGCGGATCAATTTTACGAAACAGGCTATAACTCGTGAACGAAATGACATATCTTTGCCAAACTCGGTACACATATGTATAAGAACAAACAATGGTCAAATAAAAAAAATTGCGCAGCTCTACCACTTGATGGCGCTATAAGATTGAAAAAACATAAAAACAGCTATAACTATCCAATCGTTAATCCGATCGACTTGAAAATTGGAATGCAGTGTCTTTGTCCAATGTGCCATAAGGCTTCTTGAGGATATTGGGGTATCTCAAAAAACATGGCCGCCATAGGCCAATGAAATTTGAGCACTTATTAGACAGGGTTAACGGAAGTCGATCGGAACGAAACTCGGTGGGCATGTTCGACTCATGGCCCTAAAGGTCTGTAAGAATTTTGAAAGAAATCGGCCACTAGTTGGCGCTAACGAGATTTATGCCCTCTGTAATCACGTGGTGTTTCACACATCCACACAATATGCATATCATTTGATAGATCTCCTGATAATGAACAAGTTTGCCTCAAGAACCATTGCTGTCAATCAAATCGTTCATTAATTATTCGGAAATATGTTTAAAACCTACTTTTGCGAACTAGTCTCTGGTTTTTTGCTCAATCTCGATCAAACCACTGCAGTAATAATCTCTGGACTCTCTAGATCAATAATTATCAAAAAAATGTTGAATTTTGTCTTTTGGTTAGCTATAATAGGCTCATTTAAAAAGGGGGCATGGTCACACATACGCAAAAGCCTATAAAACCTAAACAAAAACTTGAAACTTTACAAAAGTTGGTGAAAACATGGGGCATATGACTCTTAACAAGCATGCGAAGATTCATGCAGATCGGACAATAGGTGGCGCTATAACAGTTAAAAAAGTCTTCAAAAACACAATATTTGTACATAAAATGACCTCAAATTGTAGAACATGTCCATATATTCACACAAACACTAGATCTTCATATCATATGATAAATCTCCTCATTCTGAACAACTTTGCCTCTGGGACCAATGCTGTCAATCAAACTGTTCATTAAATATTTAAGATTATTTTTAAAAACCTACTAGAACTAGTGAACTAGACATGACTTTTATAATCAAAATCAATGAAATCAGTGCAGTACTATTCTGTAGACTCTCTTGGTCAATAATTATCAAAAAACGTTGAAAATATGCAATTGAACAACTATAAAACTGTCATTTTATAATATGTTCTTTACATAGGCTACCCAAAGGCCTGTAAATCCTAAAAGAAACCCCACATCTTCTGTCACAACTGGGTAAAATGGTGCATAATTTTATTTTAAAGAAGCATGCAAAATATAAGAGGGACTGGGCAAAAAAATAACACTAAAACAGTCATAAACTTTAAAAAACACAGTGTTGTATGACAAATTGCAATTTCTAACCACTAGATGGAAGCGGAAGACCACTGAATTTTTTAGTGTTTTAGCCCATTAGTTTAAAAAAAATTTTAAACACTAAAACAGTAATAGGTTTTCTTATGAAGTTATTATAAAATCGCTGATATAACATTTAAAATCACCTTTAATTCAAGTTTACCATTTTATTCATACAGATATATCACTTATAACAATTTTGCCAGATTATAAGTTCAATGAAACCTGAAAATTACATATAAACTCTTAAAAAGAGAAGACTTGCAATAAATTGAGTCACCTATCAATTATTTCAAATATCTATATCTGCAACAAAATGTGTGTGCATGTATGTCCGTATATGTGTGTGTCTGTGTGTGGTTAAACTATCATATTAATAATCAGTAAGCATGCTTACACACACACACACCATTTCATTTCTGTGTGTGTGTGTGTGTGTGTGTGTGTGTGTGTGTGTCTGTGAGAAAAGTGCCATACTATTCTCTAGACTCTCTACGTCAATAATTATCAAAAAAAAAAAAAATGTTGAACATTTCCCAGATAGGAAGCACACTCGGGCTGATTCTGGCTGAAATGCGGCACTGTCGGCTCAGTCTCGACAATAATCACACCACGTTCATTCGTTTGGCCCGGGGACCACGCCGAGTCTCAGCCAGATCTGGGACACATAAAATGACAGAAGTCACTCTACAGTATACAGGCCAGATCTGGGCCACATCATTAAATAAGAGTCATTTTACAGGGCGTGGGCTGCATCTGTGCCAGAAGAAATTGTTTGAGTCGGTTTTCAGTGTGTGGGCCAGTTTTGGGCTGGGGATCCAGCCAGAATTGGGCCAGAAGTTAAGCAAGGTTGTGGCCCAGAGCTGGGCCTGACAAAGTTTGCTATCTAGGTTGCATTTGGACAAACATAAAACAAGAAGGAAAAAGAGAACAATATGAAGCGACAGGAGAACATGAGGAACAGGTAACAACACTCAGACAAACAAGAGAGAACGAGAGGGACAGGTGACAGAACTCAGACAAACGAGGACTAAACAAGGGGGCGTGGCAACAAGTAACAAGGAGGCAGGACAGGAGGAGCACATGGCTGACAACAACAAAGACAAAGCCATGTGCTCAAACAGAAAACAAACATAGAGACATGAAACAATGACAAGACAGACAACACAGTGAGGGCAGGCTCCTGACATAAACAAGCATGCACAATTTAAGAGAGATCGGGCAATAAATAACACTATAATACTCATAAAGGTTAAAAACAGAGTGTTGTATGAGAAATTGCAATTTATTGCCACTAGATGGCAGTCGAAGACCACTAATGGGCTCATTCAGCTAAATAAAACAGTATTGTTCATAAAACATTATAAAATCACTGTTATAACATTTAAAATCACATTAAATCAAAGTTTACCATTTAGTTCATACAGACATATCAGTTTTTACAAATATGCCAGATTATGATTACAATAAAACCTGAAAATAACATATGAACTCTTAAAAAGAGAATACTTGAAATAAGTATTTTGTCACCTATCATTTATTTCAAATGTCTATATCTGCAAGAAAATTTGTGTGCATGTATGTCCGTGTGTGTGTGTGTGTGAGTGTGTGTAAGAATGCTTATTGATTATTCATATGATAGTTTCAACCATTTCATTTCTGTGTGTGTGTGTCTGTGTCTGAGCCTATTGTCCATTTTCAATGTGTTTAACTGTCAGCTATACATCCAGGTTGGCCTAGACTGTAAAATTACACCACCTTAAGGCTCGAACCCCGGTAATCGCTGCTTGCAGCTATATTTATTATTATTATTATTATTATTATTATTATTCCGCCCTAAAACTGATCGTGCAGCCCAAACCGTAAGGCCTAGAGACTTGAAACTTGGCCAGATCGTAGACCTCAATTTGGGGAGAACCTATCAAAGTCTCAGCCCAATCGGCCAAACGGGGGCGCTACAGCGTAAAAAACAAAATTTTCAGACATTTTTAGCTCAAACTCGTAAACCGTGTGCCGTAGACTCAAAAACTTTACTTCGTTGCAATCCTTGGGTTAGCCCGAACAAAAGTGCACACTGGTCAATTTCGCTCTACGACGCACCGTTTTTCCGCAAAATTGAGTTATATCCGAAACCTACTTTTGCGAACTAGTCCTAGGTTTTTCACCCGATCGGAACCAAACCACTGCAGAAATGTTCTTTGGCTACTGAATATCAATAATTATCAAAAAAAAGTTGAAATTTTGTTTTTCACGCGAAACAGTACACCAATTAGCGTCTATGCTAACGTTAGCCAAATGCTTATTGAGGTATAACTCTGGAACGGAATGACCTATCTTCACCAAACTCGGTGTACATGTGTACGAGCTCAATCTTTGGCCAAATCAAAAAAACCGCGCATCTCTGCCACTTGTGGGCGCTATAATACGGAAAAAACATAAAAGCAGCTATAACTATGCAACCGTTGGTCCGATCAACTTGAAAATTGGTATGCAGCGTCTTGGTCCAAAGGGGCACGTGCATCTATGAGGATATTCGCGTATCTCAAAAAACATGGCCGCCATTGGCCAAAAACTTTTAAACACCTGTTTGACAAGGTTAACGGAGGTCGATCGGAACGAAACTCGGTGGGCATGTTCGACTCATGGCCCTAAAGGTCTGTAAGAATTTTCAAAGAAATCGGCCACTGGGGGGCGAAATTTTGTTTTTTTAGTGAATAAACGATTGAATATCGCACGATTTTTTAAACATGCACACAATATGCATATCATTAGATAGATCTCCTCATAATACACAACTTTGCCTCAAGAACCATTGCTGTCAATCAAATTGTTCTTTAATTATTCGGAAATATGTTTAAAAGCTACTTTTGCAAACTAGTCTCTGGTTTTTTGCTCAATCTGGATCAAACCACTGCAGTAATAATCTCTGGACACTCTAGATCAATAATTATCAAAAAAATGTTGAATTTTGTCCTTTGGTTACCTATAATTGGCTCCTTTAAGAAAAGGGGCGTGGCCACGTATACTCAAAAGCCTATAAAGCCTAAACAAAAACTCGAAACTTTACAAAAGCTGGTGAAAACATCTGGCACATCACTCTTAACAAGCATAAGAAGTTTCATGGAGCTCGGACAAAAGGTGGCGCTATAACAGTAAAAAAAGCCTTCAAAAACACAATATTTCAGTAGTACATGAAAGTAAATCGTAAAAAAAATGTTCATATATTCACACATCCACTAGTTCTTCATATCATATGATAGATCTCCTCATTTCAAACAACTTTGCCTCTTGGATCACTGCTGTCAATCGAAGTATTATTTAAATATTCTCAATAAAGTTCAAAACCAAGTTTTGCGAACTATTTCTAAGTGTTTTGTCCGATCGGAACCAAACAACTGCTGAAATGTTCTCTGGACATTGAAAATCAACAATTATTAAAAAAAAGTGTTTAAATTTCAACTGACTTTCGTAAAGTGGTCCCAAAACATTTAAAAGTCGCGGCTCAATTTTACGAAATAGGCTATAACTCGTGAACGAAATGACATATCTTCGCCAAACTCGGTACACATATGTATAAGAACATCCATTGGTCAAATAAAAACAAATTTCGCAGCTCTACCACTTGATGGCGCTATAAGATTGAAAAAACATAAAAACAGCTATAACTATCCAATCGTTAAGCCGATCGACTTGAAAATTGGAATGCAGTGTCTTTGCCCAATGTGCCATAAGGATCTATGAGGATATTGGGGTATCTCAAAAAACATGGCCGCCATAGGCCAATGAAATTTGAGCACTTATTAGACAAGGTTAACGGAAGTCGATCGGAACGAAACTCGGTGGGCATGTTCGACTCATGGCCCTAAAGGTCTGTAAGAATTTTGAAAGAAATCGGCCACTAGTTGGCGCTAACGAGATTTATGCCCTCTGTAATCACGTGGTGTTTCACACATCCACACAATATGCATATCATTTGATAGATCTCCTGATAATGAACAAGTTTGCCTCAAGAACCATTGCTGTCAATCAAATCGTTCATTAATTATTCGGAAATATGTTTAAAACCTACTTTTGCGAACTAGTCTCTGGTTTTTTGCTCAATCTCGATCAAACCACTGCAGTAATAATCTCTGGACTCTCTAGATCAATAATTATCAAAAAAATGTTGAATTTTGTCTTTTGGTTAGCTATAATAGGCTCATTTAAAAAAGGGGGCGTGGTCACACATACGCAAAAGCCTATAAAACCTAAACAAAAACTTGAAACTTTACAAAAGTTGGTGAAAACATGGGGCATATGACTCTTAACAAGCATGCGAAGATTCATGCAGATCGGACAATAGGTGGCGCTATAACAGTTAAAAAAGTCTTCAAAAACACAATATTTGTACATAAAATGACCTCAAATTGTAGAACATGTTCATATATTCACACAAACACTAGATCTTCATATCATATGATAAATCTCCTCATTCTGAACAAGTTTGCCTCTGGGACCAATGCTGTCAATCAAACTGTTCATTAAATATTTAAGATTATTTTTTAAAACCTACGAGAACTAGTGAACTAGACATGACTTTTATAATCAAAATCAATGAAATCAGTGCAGTACTATTCTGTAGACTCTCTTGATCAATAATTATCAAAAAACTTTGAAAATATGCAATTGAACAACTATAAAACTCATTTTATAATATGTTCTTTACATAGGCTACCCAAAGGCCTGTAAATCCTAAAAGAAACCCCACATCTTCTGTCACAACTGGGTAAAATGGTGCATAATTTTATTTTAAAGAAGCATGCAAAATTTAAGAGAGACTGGGCAATAAATAACACTAAAACAGTCATAAACTTTAAAAAATACAGTGTTGTATTAGAAATTGCAATTTCTAACCACTAGATGGCAGCGGAAGACCACTAATAGGCTTATTAAACACTAAACAGTAATAGGTTTTCTTATGAAGTTATTGTAAAATCACTGTTATAACATTTAAAATCACATTTAATTCAAGTTTACCATTTTATTCATACAGATATATCACTTATAACAATTTTGCCAGATTATGAGTTCAAAGAAACCTGAAAATTACATGCGAACTCTTAAAAAGAGAAGACTTGCAATAAGTTGAGTCACCTATCAATTATTTCAAATATCTATATCTGCAACAAAATGTGTGTGCATGTATGTCCGTATATGTGTGTGTCTGTGTGTGGTTAAACTATCATATTAATAATCAGTAAGCATGCTTACACACACACACCATTTCATTTCTGTGTGTGTGTGTGTGTGTGTGTGTGTGTGTGTCTATGAGAATAGTGCCGTACTATTCTCTAGACTCTCTACGTCAATAATTATCAAAAAAAAAATGTTGAACATTTCCCAGATAGCAAGCACACTCGGTCCTATTCTGGCTGAAATGTGGCACTGTCGGCTCAGCCTCGGCAATAATCACACCACGTTCATTCGTTTGGTCAAAGGAGAACTGGTTTCCTGACTGAGCCTGATCATGTTTGAGTTTGGGTTCCTCGTCACTGTTGCCTTTTCTCTTGCTTAGTTGACGACTGCTAATATTCAGCAATATTATTGACTTCACTGCACTGACGCCATTTGATAAGAACTGAACTGAATTATAACACACAACGTTTTATATATATAATATACAGTAAATATAATTTACTTGTTACTTTGTGGTTTAAAAAGTGTATTAATGTTTTTACTGTAGTGCATTCGTTCATTGTTAATATATATTTATTTTAAAGTATTTGGTAATTTTATAATTAAAGCCTTTTTAATGTTTTTAAATGGTTGCATTTGTGTTTCACTGCTGAATTACATTTAGCAGTTTCTGGGCCACATTTGGCCTGGGGACCAAGCCGAGTCTCAGCCAGACATGGACCACATAAAATGACAGAAACAGAAGTCACTCTACAGTATGCGGGCCAGATCTGGGGCACATCAATAAAGAGTCATTTTACAGGGCGTGGGCCGCATTTGGGCCACAGGAAATTGCTTGAGTCGGTTTTCAGTTTGTGGGCCAGTTTTGGGCAGGGGACCCAGCAAGAATAGGACCAGAAGTGAAGCAAGGTTGTGGCCCAGACAAATTTTGCTCTCTGGGTTGCATTTGGACAAACATAAAACAAGAAGGAAAAAGAGAACAATATAAAGCGACAGGAGAACATGAGGAACAGGTGACAACACTCAGTCAAACAAGAGAGAACGAGAGAGACAGGTGACAGAACTCAGACAAACGAGGACTAAACAAGGGGGCGTGGCAACAAGTAACAAGGAGGCAGGACAGGAGGAGTATATGGTTGACAACAACAAAGACAGAGCCATGTGCTCAAACAGAAAACAAACAGAGACATGAAACAAAGACAAGACAGACAACACAGTGAGGACAGGCTCCTGACATAAACAAGCATGCACAATTTAAGAGAGATCGGGCAATAAATAACACTATAATACTCATAAAGGTTTAAAACAGAGTGTTGTATGAGAAATTGCAATTTATTGCCACTAGATGGCAGTCGAAGACCACTAATGGGCTCATTCAGCTAAATAAAACAGTGATTTTATAATGTCTTATGAACAGTACTGTTATAACGATTAAAATCACATTAAATCAAAGTTTATCATTTAGTTCATACAGACATATCAGTTTTTACAATTATGCCAGATTATGATTACAGTGAAATCTGAAAATAACATATAAACTCTTAAAAACAGAATACTTGCAATAAGTATTTTGTCACCTATCATTTATTTCAAATATCTATATCTGCAAGAAAATTTGAGTGCATGTATGTCCGTGTGTGTGTGAGTTTGTGTAAGAATTCTTATTGATTATTCATATGATAGTTTAACCATTTCATTTCTGTGTGTGTGTGTGTCTGTGTCTGTGTCTGAGTCTATTGTCCATTTTCAATGTGTTTAACTGTCAGCTATACATCCAGGTTGGCCTAGACCGTAAAATTACACCACCTTAAGACCTCAAGGCTCGAACCCCGGTAATCGCTGCTTGCAGCTATATTTAGGGGTTCGAGCACGCAGTGCTAGAAACCCTATTGTATCTGTTAGGATTTTTATTATTATTATTATTATTATTATTATTATTATTATTCCGCCCTAAAACTGATCGTGCAGCCCAAACCGTAAAGCCTAGAGACTTGAAAGTTTGGCAGATCGTAGAGCTCAATTTGGGGAGAACGTATCAAAGTCTCAGCCCAATCGGCCAAACGGGGGCGCTACAGCGCAATAAACAAAAATTTCAGACGTTTTTGGCCCTAAGTTGTACATTTTTTGTCGTAGACTCAAAAATTTTTCACCGTTGCGATCCTTGGTTCAATACGAAAAAAAGTGTATTACGACAGATTTTCTCTACGAAGCACCGTTTTTCTGCAAAATTGACCTATATTCCAAACCTACTTTTACGAACTAGTCCTAGGTTTTTCGCCCGATCGGAACCAAACCACTGCAGAAATCTTCTAGGGACACTGAATATCCATAATTATCCAAAAAAAGTTGAAATTTTAATTTTCACGCGAAACAGTATGCCAATTAGCGTCTATGCTAACATTAGCCAAAATGCTTATTGAAGTATAACTCTGGAACGGAATGACCTATCTTCACCAAACTCGGTGTACATGTGTACGAGCTCAATCTTTGGCCAAATAAAAAAACCCGCGCATCTCTGCCACTTGGGGGCGCTATAATACGGAAAAAACATAAAAACAGCTATAACTACGCAACCGTTGGTCCGATCAACTTGAAAATTGGTATGCAGTGTCTTGGTCCAAACGGGCACGTGCGTCTATGCGGATATTCGCGTATCTAAAAAAACATGGCCGCCATTGGCCAAAAACCTTTAAACACCTGTTTGACAAGGTTAACGGAGGTCGATCGGAACGAAACTCGGTGGGCATGTTCGACTCATGGCCCTAAAGGTCTGTAAGAATTTTGAAAGAAATCGGCCACTGGGGGGCGAAATTTTGTTTTTTTAGTGAATAAACGATTGAATATCGCACGATTTTTTAAACATCCACACAATATGCATATCATTAGATAGATCTTCTCATAATACACAACTTTGCCTCAAGAACCATTGCTGTCAATCAAACTGTTCTTTAATTATTTGGAAATATGTTTAAAACCTACTTTTGCGAACTAGTCTCTGGTTTTTTGCTCAATCTCGATCAAACCACTGCAGTAATAATCTCTGGACTCTCTAGATCAATAATTATCAAAAAAATGTTGCATTTTGTCCTTTGGTTAGCTATAATTGCTTCCTTTAAGAAAAGGGGTGTGGCCACATATTCCCAAAAGCTTATACATCCTAAACAAAAACTCGAAACTTTACAAAAGTTGGTGAAAACATCTGCCTCATCACTCTTAACAAGCATAAGAAGTTTCATGGAGTTCGGACAATAGATGGCGCTATAACAGTAAAAAAAGCCTTCAAAAACACAATATTTCAGTAGTACGTGAAAGTAAATTGTAAAAATAATGTTCATGTATTCACACATCCACTAGTTCTTCATATCATATGATAGATCTCCTCATTTCGAACAACTTTGCCTCTTGGATCACTGCTGTCAATCGAAGTATTATTTAAATATTCTCATTAAAGTTCAAAACCAAGTTTTGCAAACTAGTTCTAAGTTTTTCGCCCAATCGGAACCAAACAACTGCAGAAATGTTCTCTGGACATTGGAAATCAATAATTTTTAAAAAAAAGTGTTTAAATTTCAACTGACTTTCGCAAAGGGGCCCCAAAACATTTAAAAGTCGCGGATCAATTTTACGAAACAGGCTATAACTCGTGAACGAAATGACATATCTTTGCTAAACTCGGTACACATATGTATAAGAACAAACAATGGTCAAATAAAAAAAAAATTCGCAGCTCTACCACTTGATGGCGCTATAAGATTGAAAAAACATAAAAACAGCTATAACTATCCAATCGTTAATCCGATCGACTTGAAAATTGGAATGCAGTGTCTTTGCCCAATGTGCCATAAGGCTTCTTGAGGATATTGGGGTATCTCAAAAAACATGGCCGCCATAGGCCAATGAAATTTGAGCACTTATTAGACAAGGTTAACGGAAGTCGATCGGAACGAAACTCGGTGGGCATGTTCGACTCATGGCCCTAAAGGTCTGTAAGAATTTTGAAAGAAATCGGCCACTAGTTGGCGCTAACGAGATTTATGCCCTCTGTAATCACGTGGTGTTTCACACATCCACACAATATGCATATCATTTGATAGATGTCCTGATAATGAACAAGTTTGCCTCAAGAACCATTGCTGTCAATCAAATCGTTCATTAATTATTCGGAAATATGTTTAAAACCTACTTTTGCGAACTAGTCTCTGGTTTTTTGCTCAATCTCGACCAAACCACTGGAGTAATAATCTCTGGACTCTCTAGATCAATAATTATCAAAAAAATGTTGAATTTTGTCTTTTGGTTAGCTATAATAGGCTCATTTAAAAAGGGGGCGTGGTCACACATACGCAAAAGCCTATAAAACCTAAACAAAAACTTGAAACTTTACAAAAGTTGGTGAAAAGATGGGGCATATGACTCTTAACAAGCATGCGAAGATTCATGCAGATCGGACAATAGGTGGCGCTATAACAGTTAAAAAAGTCTTCAAAAACACAATATTTGTACATAAAATGACCTCAAATTGTAGAACATGTTCATATATTCACACAAACACTAGATCTTCATATCATTTGATAAACCTCCTCATTCTGAACAACTTTGCCTCTGGGAATAATTTTGTCAATCAAATCGTTCATTTAATATTCTCAATTAAGTTAAAAACCTACTTTTGCGAACTAGTCCTGGGTTTTTCGCTCAATTTTGATCAAACCACTACAGAACAATTCTCTGGACTCTCTAGATAAATAATTATCAAAAAAATGTTGAATTTTGACTTTTGGTTATCTATAACGGGGTCATTTACAAAAGGGGCGTGGCTACATATACGCAAGAACCTATTAAACCTATACATAAACTCAAAACTTCACGAATGTTGGTGAAGACATGTATCAGATGACTCTTAACAAACATGCAAAGTTTCATGGATCTTGGACAATAGGTGGCGCTATAACAGTGAAAAAGGCCTCAAAACACAGAATTTCTGCATTAATTACCCCAAAATGCAATAAATAAATAAATAAATGTTTATACACTCACACAAACTCTAGATCTTCATGTCATATGATAGATCTCCTCATTTTGAACAACTTTGCCTCTGGGACCAATGCTGTCAATCAAACTGTTCATTAAATATTTAAGATTATTTTTAAAAACCTACTAGAACTAGTGAAGTGGACATGACTTTTATAATCAAAATCAATGAAATCAGTGCAGTACTATTCTGTAGACTCTCTTGGTCAATAATTATCAAAAAACGTTGAAAATATGCAATTGAACAACTATAAAACTGTCATTTTATAATATGTTCTTTACATAGGCTACCCAAAGGCCTGTAAATCCTAAAAGAAACCCCACATCTTCTGTCACAACTGGGTAAAATGGTGCATAATTTTATTTTAAAGAAGCATGCAAAATTTAAGAGAGACTGGGCAAAAAATAACACTAAAACAGTAATAAACTTTAAAAAACACAGTGATGTATGAGAAATTGCTATTTATAACCACTAGATGGCAGCGGAAGACCACTAATGGGCTTATTAAACACTAACTCAGTAATAGGTTTTCGTATGGAGTTATTATAAAATCATTGTTATAACATTTAAAATCACATTTAATTCAAGTTGACCATTTTATTCATACAGATATATCAGTTATAACAGTTTTCCCAGATTATGAGTACAATGAAACCTGAAAATGACATGTAAACTCTTAAAAAGAGAAGACTTGCAATAAGTTTTGAGTCACCTATCAATTATTTCAAATATCTATATCTGCAATAAAATGTGTGTGCATGTATGTCCGTGTATGTGCGTGTCTGTGTGTGGTTAAACTATCATATTAATAATCAGTAAGCATGCTTACACACACAGACCATTTCATTTCTGTGAGTGAGTGTGTGTGTGTGTGTGTGTGTGTGTATGTGTCTGTGAGAATAGTGCCATACTATTATCTAGACTCTCTAGGTCAATAATTATAAATAAAAAAAAAAAAAAAATGTTGAACATCATTTTCCAAATAACAAGCACACTTGGGCCGATTCTGGCTGAAATGCGACACTGTCGGCTCAGTCTTGGCAGTAATCACACCACGTTCATTCGTTTGGTCAAATGAGAACTGGTTTCCTGACTGAGCCTGATCTTGTTTGGGTTTGGGTTCCTCGTCACTGTTGCCTTTTGTCTTGCTTAGTTGAAGACACCTAATATTCAGCAATATTATTGACTTCACTGCACTGACGCCATTTGATAAAAACTGAACTGAATTATGACACACAACGTTTTATATATATAATATACAGTAAATATAATTTACTTGTTACTTTGTGGTTTAAAAAGTGTATTAATGTTTTTACTGTAGTGCATTTGTTCATTGTTAATATATATTTATATTAAAGTATTTGGTAATTTTATAATTAAAGCCTTTTTAATGTTTTTAAATGGTTGCATTTGTGTTTCACTGCTGAATTACATTTAGCAGTTTCTGGGCCACATTTGGCCTGGGGACCAAGCTGAGTCTCAGCCAGACATGGGCCACATAAAATGACAGAAACAGAAGTCACTCTACAGTATGCGGGCCAGATCTGGGGCAGATCAATAAATAAGAGTCATTTTACAGGGCGTGGGCCGCATTTGGGCCAGAGGAAATTGCTTGAGTCGGTTTTCAGTGTGTGGGCCAGTTTTGGGCGGGGGACCCAGCAAGAATAGGACCAGAAGTGAAGCAAGGTTGTGGCCCAGACAAATTTTGCTCTCTGGGTTGCATTTGGACAAACATAAAACAAGAAGGAAAAAGAGAACAATATAAAGCGACAGGAGAACATGAGGAACAGGTGACAACACTCAGTCAAACAAGAGAGAACGAGAGAGACAGGTGACAGAACTCAGACAAACGAGGACTAAACAAGGGGGCGTGGCAACAAATAACAAGGAGGCAGGACAGGAGGAGCACATGGCTGACAACAACAAAGACAGAGCCATGTGCTCAAACAGAAAACAAACAGAGACATGAAACAAAGACAAGACAAACAACACAGTGAGGACAGGCTCCTGACATAAACAAGCATGCACAATTTAAGAGAGATCGGGCAATAAATAACACTATAATACTCATAAAGGTTTAAAACAGAGTGTTGTATGAGAAATTGCAATTTATTGCCACTAGATGGCAGTCGAAGACCACTAATGGGCTCATTCAGCTAAATAAAACAGTGATTTTATAATGTCTTATGAACAGTACTGTTATAACGATTAAAATCACATTAAATCAAAGTTTATCATTTAGTTCATACAGACATATCAGTTTTTACAATTATGCCAGATTATGATTACAGTGAAATCTGAAAATAACATATAAACTCTTAAAAACAGAATACTTGCAATAAGTATTTTGTCACCTATCATTTATTTCAAATATCTATATCTGCAAGAAAATTTGAGTGCATGTATGTCTGTGTGTGTGTGAGTTTGTGTAAGAATTCTTATTGATTATTCATATGATACTTTAACCATTTCATTTCTGTGTGTGTGTGTGTCTGTGTCTGTGTCTGAGTCTATTGTCCATTTTCAATGTGTTTAACTGTCAGCTATACATCCAGGTTGGCCTAGACCGTAAAATTACACCACCTTAAGACCTCAAGGCTCGAACCCCGGTAATCGCTGCTTGCAGCTATATTTAGGGGTTCGAGCACGCAGTGCTAGAAACCCTATTGTATTTGTTAGGATTTTTATTATTATTATTATTATTATTATTATTATTCTGCCCTAAAACTGATCGTGCAGCCCAAACCGTAACGCCTAGAGACTTGAAACTTGGCCAGATCGTAGAGCTCAATTTGGGGAGAACGTATCAAAGTCTCAGCCCAATCGGCCAAACGGGGGCGCTACAGCGCAAAAAACAAAAATTTCAGACGTTTTTGGCCCTAACTTGTATATTTTTTGTCGTAGACTCAAACATTTTTCACCGTTGCGATCCTTGGTTCAATACGAAAAAAAGTGTATTACGACAGATTTTCTCTACGAAGCACCGTTTTTCCGCAAAATTGACCTATATTCCAAACCTACTTTTACGAACTAGTCCTAGGTTTTTCACCCGATCGGAACCAAACCACTTTAGAAATCTTCTAGGGACACTGAATATCAATAATTATCAAAAAAAAGTTGAAATTTTGATTTTCACGCGAAACAGTATGCAAATTAGCGTCTATGCTAACATTAGCCAAAATGCTTATTGAAGTATAACTCTGGAACGGAATGACCTATCTTCACCAAACTCGGGGTACATGTGTACGAGCTCAATCTTTGGCCAAATAAAAAAACCCGCGCATCTCTGCCACTTGGGGGCGCTATAATACGGAAAAAACATAAAAACAGCTATAACTATGCAACCGTTGGTCCGATCAACTTGAAAATTGGTATGCAGCTTCTTGGTCCAAAGGGGCACGAGCGTCTATGAGGATATTGGCGTATCTCAAAAAACATGGCCGCCATTGGCCAAAAACTTTAGTCACTTATTTGGCATGGTTAACAGAGGTCGATCGGAACGAAACTCGGTGGGCATGTTCGACTCATGGCCCTAAAGGTCTGTAAGAATATTCAAAGAAATCGGCCACTAGGGGGAGAAATTTTGTTTTTTAGTGAATAAATGATTGAATATTGCACGATTTTTTAAACATTCACACAATATGCATATCATTAGATAGATCTCCTCATAATACACAACTTTGCCTCAAGAACCATTGCTGTCAATCAAATTGTTCTTTAATTATTTGGAAATATGTTTAAAACCTACTTTTGCGAACTAGTCTCTGGTTTTTTGTTCAATCTGGATCAAACCACTGCAGTGATAATCTCTGGACTCTCTAGATCAATAATTATCAAAAAAATGTTGAATTTTGTCCTTTGGTTAGCTATAATTGGCTCCTTTAAGAAAAGGGGCGTGGCCACATATACCCAAAAGCCTATAAAATTTAAACAAAAACTCGAAACTTTACAAAAGTTGGTGAAAACATCTGCCTCATCACTCTTAACAAGCATAAGAAGTTTCATGGAGTTCGGACAAAAGGTGGCGCTATAACAGTAAAAAAAGCCTTCAAAAACACAATATTTCAGTAGTACATGAAAGTAAATCGTAAAAAAAATGTTCATATATTCACACATCCACTAGTTCTTCATATCATATGATAGATCTCCTCATTTGGAACAACTTTGCCTCTTGGATCCCTGCTGTCAATCAAAGTATTATTTAAATATTCTCAATAAAGTTCAAAACCAAGTTTTGCGAACTATTTCTAAGTGTTTCGTCCGATCGGAACCAAACAACTGCTGAAATGTTCTCTGGACATTGAAAATCAACAATTATTAAAAAAAGTGTTTAAATTTCAACTGACTTTCGCAAAGTGGCCCCAAAACATTTAAAAGTCGCGGCTCAATTTTACAAAACAGGCTATAACTCGTGAACGAAATGACATATCTTCGCCAAACTCGGTACACATATGTATGAGAACAACCATTGGTCAAATAAAAACAAATTTCGCAGCTCTACCACTTGATGGCGCTATAAGATTGAAAAAACATAAAAATAGCTATAACTATCCAATCGTTAAGCCGATCGACTTGAAAATTGGAATGCAGTGTCTTTGCCCAATGTGTCATAAGGATCTATGAGGATATTGGGGTATCTCAAAAAACATGGCCGCCATAGGCCAATGAACTTTGAGCACTTATTAGACAAGGTTAACAGAAGTTGATCAGAACGAAACTCGGTGGGCATGTTCGACTCACGGCCACAAAGGTCTGTAAGAATTTTGAAAGAAATCGGCCACTAGTTGGCGCTAACGAGATTTTTGGCTCTGTAATCACGTGGTGTTTCACACATCCACACAATATGCATATCATTTGATAGATCTCCTGATAATGAACAAGTTTGCCTCTAGAACCATTGCTGTCAATCAAATCGTTCATTAATTATTAACAAATATGTGAAAAACCTACTTTTGCGAACTAGTCCCTGGTTTTTTGCCCGATCGGAACCAAACCACTGCAGTAATATTCTGTGGACTCTCTAGATCAATAATTATCAAAAAAAAAGTTGAATTTTGTCCTTTGGTTAGCTATAATGAGGTCATTTAGAAAAGGGGCGTTTTTCAACATACCCAAACACCTATAAATCCTAAATGCAAACTCAAAACTTTACGAAACTTGGTGAAAACATATGACAGATGACTCTTAATAAGTATGCACAGTTTCATGAAGATCGGACTATAGGTGGCGCTATAACAGTTAAAGATGACTCAAAATCTCAAAATTTCAATGGAAAATGACCTCAAATTGCATAGCATGTTCATATATTCACACAAACACATAATCTTCATATCTTATGATAGATCTCCTCATTCTGAGCAACTTTGCCTTTGAGAGTAATGCTGTAAATCATATCGTTCATTAAATATTTACAAATATGTCATAAACCTACTTTTGCGAACTAGTCTCTGGTTTTTCACTCAATCTTGATTAAATCACTGCAGTAATAATCTCTGGACTCTCTAGATCAATAATTATCGAAAAAATGTTGAATTTTGTCATTTGGTTAGCTATAATTGGCTCATTTATAAAGGGGAGTGGCCAGACATACCCAAAAGCCTATTAAACCTAAACGAAATGTCGAAACTTTACGAAAGTTGCTGAAAACATGTGTCAGATGACTCTTAACAAGCACGCAAAGTTTCATAGAGATCGGACTATAGGTGGCGCTATAACAGTTAAAAAGGCCTCAAAATCACAAAATTTCTATACAAAAAGACCTCAAATTGCATTACAATGTTAATAATATTCACTTATACACCATATCTTCATATCATACGATAGATCTTCTCATTCTGAGCAACTTTTCCTCTAGGATCACTGCTGTCAATCAAACTGTTCTTTAAATATTTCAGATTATTTAAAAAATTTACTTTTACGAACTAGCCCTCAGTTTTTAACTGAAAATCAACGAAATCAGTGGAAAACTATTCTCTACACTCTCTAGGTCAATAATTATCATTAAAAAAATTAACATTTGCATTTGGACAATTAAAAACCCTTTATTTTATAATGTGGTCTTTACATAGTGAACTCAAAGGCCTATGAATCCTAAAAGAAAGCCCTAAACTTTCTCAAAACTCTGTAAAATGATGCATAATTTCATTCTAAACAAACATGCAAAATTTAAGAGAGATTGAGCAAAAAATAACAATATAATTGTTATAAAGGATAAAAACACAGTGATGTATGAGAAATTGCTATTTATAACCACTAGATGGCAGCGGAAGACCACTAATGGGCTTATTAACCATTAAAACAGTAATTGGTTTTCTTATGGAGTTATTATAAAATCACTGTTATAACATTGAAAATCACATTTAATTCAAATTTACCATTTTATTCCTACAGATATATCAGTTATAACAATTTTGCCAGATTATGAGTACAATGAAACCTGAAAATGACATGTAAACTCTTAAAAAGAGAAGACTTGCAATAAGTTTTGAGTCACCTATCAATTATTTCAAATATCTATATCTGCAACAAAATGTGTGTGCATGTATGTCCGTGTATGTGCGTGTCTGTGTGTGGTTAAACTATCATATTAATAATCAGTAAGCATGCTTACACACACACACACACACCATTTCATTTCTGTGTGTGTGTGTGTGTCTGTGAGAATAGTGCCATACTCTAGGTCAATAATTATCAAAAAAAAGGTTGTACATTTCCCAAATAGCAAGCAAACTCGAGCCGATTCTGGCTGAAATGCGGCACTGTCGGCTCAGTCTCGGCAATAATCACACCACATTCATTCGTTTGATCAAAGGAGAACTGGTTTCCTGACTGAGCCTGATCTTGTTTGGGTTTGGGTTCCTCGTCACTGTTGCATTTTGTCTTGCTTATTTGAAGACACCTAATATTCAGCAATATTATTGATTTCACTGCACTGACGGCATTTGATAAGAACTGAACTGAATTATGACACACAGTGTGTTTTATATATATAATATACAGTAAATATAATTTACTTGTTACTTTGTGGTTTAAAAAGTGTATTAATGTTTTTACTGTAGTGCATTAGTTCATTGTCAATATATATTTATATTAAAGTATTTGGTAATTTTATAATTAAAGCCTTTTTAATGTTTTTAAATGGTTGCATTTGTGTTTCACTGCTGAATTACATTTAGCAGTTTCTGGGCCACATTTGGCCCGGGGACCAAGCCGAGTCTCAGCCAGATCTGGCTTAAAGTGTCTGGGCCAGACCTGGACCACATAAAATAACCACAAACTAGCCCTCAGTTTTTAACTGAAAATCATTAAAATCAGTGCAGTACTATTCTCTAGACTCTCTAGGTCAATAATTATCACAAAAAAATTGAACATTTGCAATTGGTCAACTAAAAACCCTTTATTTTATAATATGTTCTTTACATAGTGAACCCAAAGGCTTATGAATCCTAAAAGAAAGCCCTAAACTTCCTGAAAACTCTGTAAAATGATGCATAATTTCATTCTAAACAAACATGCGCAATTTAAGAGAGATTGAGCAAAAAAATAACAATATAATTGTTATAAAGGATAAAAACACAGTGATGTATGAGAAATTGCTATTTATAACCACTAGATGGCAGTGGAAGACCACTAATGGGCTTATTAACCATTAAAACAGTAATAGGTTTTCTTATGGAGTTATTATAAAATCACTGTTATAACATTTAAAATCACATTTAATTCAAGTTGACCATTTTATTCATACAGATATATTAGTTATAACAATTTTGCCAGATTATGAGTACAATGAAACCTGAAAATGACATGTAAACTCTTAAAAAGAGAAGACTTGCAATAAGTTTTGAGTCACCTATCAATTATTTCAAATATCTATATCTGCAACAAAAAAAAAAAAAACATCCTTCAACGTCTCTCAAAACTGAGTGAAATAATGCATAATTTCATTACAAACTGTCAGGGTTTCTTTGAGAGAGCACTCAAAGGCAGGGTAAGAGTTGACAGTTTATTAACAAAACAGCAGACAGCACATGAGATGGAGAGGAGGGGAGAGAAAACAGTCCAGACAATCGGCAGGGAATGAATGACGACAGGCGGCCTAGGTGAGCA